>APFE030470053.1:5869-57389 GCA_000404065.3 Pinus taeda | reverse complement strand
TATGGAGTAAATATAAAAAATGTTTTATTTATTTACCATACCTCTCATTTATTTATATTTCTATTAATTTACCATACCTCTTTTATAAATATGGTATTTGGCCCATAGGATTCACTTAAATAAAACCTATTCTTGAAAATGGGCGAATGGATTCACTTAAATAAAACCTATTCTTGAAAATGGGCGAATGGAAGGTTGTAACTCCTAATTTCAAGGGCTAAATTTACCTTTTTTACCCTCTCCCTTAAAATAAGGTGGGCTATTTGAGGTGATTTGTAAAAAT
The DNA here is from genome assembly GCA_000404065.3 of Pinus taeda. NCBI lineage: Eukaryota > Viridiplantae > Streptophyta > Pinopsida > Pinales > Pinaceae > Pinus > Pinus taeda. The sequence goes on along the minus strand of APFE030470053.1, from coordinate 57,106 downwards.
GTACTGTGATACAAAATATTCGCCCACTAAAAATTTAAAACCCCTTAATTTCGCCAAAGGGCGAACATTCGCCCCTAAAATTTTCTATGACTGGGCCAGAATGCGCAAATATGGAGAGGAAGGTGAGCCTTCCTTCTCCAAATTGCGCAATGTAGCCTTGGTGAAGGCAAATACCTGGTCAATATTAGCCCAACTCATCGATGGGAAACTGAAAGCAAGTAAGTCGATGAAATGCATGGCAACACTAAGTGATAATAGAAGTGATCAGCAGTGCATGCAAAAAATGAATGTAAGATTGAGAAAACAGATCAATATGCATGTGGGTGAGGCAGTTTTCGGGTTGGGTAAACGTCCATGTAAAATAGTTTCATGCATGCGAAAACAATGAGATAGCAACAAAAATTGAAACAGAGCTAGGACAAGCTAGTAAACGACATCAGGTGCTCAAAGAAATCAAACAAACAACACTCGCACAAGAGAATACACAAAAAGCGACATAAATGCAGCATAAGGCATGGGAAGCGAGCTTACCACAAAACAATTGAGATGAATGTGTCAATTTCTCCTAGATGTGATGTGGGATGTCAGAGCTACAAGCTTGATGTGAGGAATGATCTCTACAACATCCAGTTGATGAGTTTTGATAACAAATCCAGGGGAAGCGACACTTGTAGGGAGGTTTCTGAACTGTTCCTTGCATGTAACCTCCAACTGCTAAACATAGATCCATGCAACAAGGGATGCCTTTGCATGCTACCTTCGGAGAAACAACCCATGCATGCAAGTCTGTTTTGCTCAATTCCGAAGGGAACCTGTCAACTCAACTGCACATGCAAGAGACTTCTTGATTGCTAGAGAAAGATACGCATTTCTGGCTGGGAGCTGGGTTGGCTACCCAGGAGATGTGCGCAATTTCTGGGTTGAGCAGCTGACTGCTACCCAGATTTTCACAAATCACGAGCTGAAAAACTTGTTGCTAGGAAAATTTGCGCAAATCTTGCTCGGAGGTTTGGCTGGCAAGATTTCGTAATCTTGGAGCCCAGCAGGCTATCAGGCAGGATTACACAATTTCTGGTAGGAAGGTTGGTTAACCAATGGTTGTCTAGATACCAAAATAGCCTTTCAAACTTTTGGAAAATTGTTATTGAGCAAAACAAGATTCATTTTATGCAATATTCTTATTTATGTACAATGATTTGAAAACATAATTAAAAAATCAAAATACAATGCAAACAAAGTTAAAAGAAATCAACGAAACAATGATGGAGGTGTAAACATAAGATAACAAAGACAAATGAAAGAAAATCAAAGGAAATATGTATAGGCAAGAGTTGCAGCCCAAATGATGCTATTGAAAATATAATTTCATCTTCGCCATTCATAGGAAGGGACTCTAATAAGGGACTCAATCTTCCCATCTAAGGTTTGTAAGCAATAAGTATGAAGGCAAAGCTTTTCATGAACTTTAAATGGACCAATTTAGAGGGATTGGAATTAGTGTGCTTTCCCTTATCCTTGTTGGATTTATCCAACTTTAGGACAAGGTATCCCACACTAAACTTTTTAATGCATACATACTTCTTGTCGAACCATCTTTTAATGCACTTTTGATGAGTGGAAAATTTCTCGTAGTTTTGTTTTGTTTCTTCCACTATGCTTAGGAGAGAGTAGCTCCTATTTTAAATGATCATAAAAGGTGTACCTGGAGATTCTTGGGATAGTTACAAGTCTCATAGGTAGAGGTTTGGCAGCACGGTTTCTTCTTTGTCATAAACAAAGAAATAAGTTGAAGTTATAGAGGAGGTTTTGGGGTAACGTGAATAGTGCAAAGATCATTTATCAAATAATTACGCCAATTTCTTGGTTTACTCGTCACCATTTTCTTTATAATGAAGATTAAAATTTTATTGGTGGATTCAACAAAGCGATTTCCCTAAGGGTAATAATTTGAAGAATTCTTCAATACAATACTACTTTCTAATGAAAAACCATATAAACTTAGCAATGAGAAATATGTTGCATTTTCAAAAACAGGTGAGGTAATTACACTGAACCTGGTAATGATTTTTTGGTTAAGAAAACAGATCACTTCCTCATTACTCACTTGCCTTAGTGGCACAATTTCCATAGATTGCATGAAATAATTCATCGTTGTCAAGATATAAGGATTTTTCTTTGAAGAATGAGGAATAATTTCTCCATTTACATCCAAACCCCACTCTTGGAAATGTTCTTCAACTACAATATAGTGCAGTAGAGTAGTTGATCATCTTTATCGACCATCCCTATTTTCAAAAGCTAGAAACTTGTGTACATATCTGCAAACATCTTTGAATAATGTCGACTGGTAGTATTGTACTCACATGACTTTATGGTTTGCCTGTAATGAACTGGAATTCAAATATATAACTAATTAAATCAAGTATTGCAATTATTCAACTATTCAGCATAGAATTTTCAAAACCATTAGCAGAGAATAAATACATGTGGAGATGATGTTCCTTTATGGTGATTTCAGAGTCATAATGCTATTTGAATCCTACTAACTGCAACAATGCTTTGTGGATGAATCTCCACCAAATCATAGGCTCAACTACACATAATATTTCTATTGTTGGGCACCCTTGAGTCCTAAGTAAACTTCTAATGCCAGGGAATCCTTTGCCTCACAACACGCTCCTTAGAAAAGAATGAATAAATGCTTCTCATCTCCCTTTTCATCCATTAAATAGAAAAAAATTATTCCAAAAATGGAAGGGGATTATAAAGGAAACCGCATACACACAATTCGTAAGTCAACATGCCAACTTTTATTTATTTTTCTTAAGTTTTACTTAACTCAACATTTTTCTTAATTTAACTCTTGCTTGTTTTATTCCCTTTTATTTTTTGCTAGCTTTACTTATTCTCTCTCTCTCTCTCTCTTCTCTCTCTCTCTCTCTCCTCTCTCGATAATTATATAATATATATACTTTAAGCTTACTATTTATATTTTATTTTTTAATTATTATTATCCTTTAATATTATTTTATTATTTATTATATTATTAATTATTTATTGATTTATTAATATGGGGCATTAAATCCTTCCCTCATTTAAGGAACTATGTCCTAAAGTTAAGTTTAATCATTTATTTATTTATTTATTTACTAGACATCTTCCCTACACCCTCTATTGAACTAGTATACCAATATGCACCGAAGGTTATGCAAAACTGGGGAAATCCCAAGGAATCTCAAGTCCTTTTCCCTAACTTTTATAACCAAGTATGAATCCTGATTAGTCTATACTGTAGCCCTAAGGCTTATACCTCATCTGCCCCATGGCAAGCATTTAATCCCAGTATTCAATGACTTCAAGCATCTTGAAAGGTTGGCCCAACTCTCTCCACACTTGCTAAGGTGCACTTCCCCTCCCTTCCCCCTCTGAACTTCGACATCCCAATCTAATATTAGGATGTCAACCTCGTCAAGATGGTCTCACAGCACTTCAATAGCTATCCATAAAGAGCTATACAAGACAAAAGGACCAATGGTATATATAATAATTATTGAGCTTATCCACAACCCATTTCGTGTTACATATTCTCCCTCACAGGTATAGACTCCCACAAGATAATCAAATAAACTCTACCTCTTAGCCCATTTGTGGATTTCGTGTTACTCACCATATCTCAACATGCATCCAATGCATTTGTTATAATATTAGCATATCTATATGAAAGATATATCATGACATCATACAATAAGTGGATTCGCATGTCAATATAATCAATCATAACATCACAATCCGCATACCACATCATGCATATAATATCCATCAAGAGTATACAACATCATTATCATAGAAAAATAAATAAATAAGAACCACATATGCATCATTATCCTATAATTAGAAGTAATTGCCACATACCATTAGATCATGAAACGTCATCACAAAATTATACTTAAACATTTCTATGTTTACATAAAGAATGTCTAAACCATAACCTCATAAATAGTACTATAGTGTAAAATTTAAACAATAAGACATGATTTAGATGTTTCACAAAAAGTATCTATTTAAGTCAAGTTATGTAATCCTATCCGGTTCACCACATAATTTAATCAAATAGATAAGGAAAGTTATGAAAAATAACATTTTCATCCTCCTAGGTAGCTGAACTAGGGTTGTATTGGTCCCATTGAACCTTGACTTGATCAAACTCATGATTCTTAAGTAAACAAACCTGACAGTCTAGTATACAGGATGGTTCTACCTAAAGGACTCCTTCCTTGGAAACCTTTAAATTCTTAGCACAAGGTATGGGCCACATACATATTTTATAAGCATAGAAACATGAGACACGTTATGCAGCCTTATTAGATGGGATGACAGCTCGAGCTTATAAGAAACTGGTATGATCCTCTTAAGGATATTAAGTGGGATGAAAAACATAGTGGATTTATTTGATCCCTTTCCAAATATAAAGGAACTCTTAGAGGTCTAACTATAATAAAAACCCGGCTATCTTACTCAAAGGTTCTATTAATTATCTTTGCATTTACATAACTTTTCTAGCAATCCCTGGAGTCCTTCAAACTTTAATACTTAATTATAGTAATTTATTCTTCCATTTCTTGGATCTTTTTATCTCCCAACATGAATCGATCCCCTCATTGATCCCATATTAATGGAGTATGACACGATCTTCCATATAAGACTACGAAGGGAGTTGCTTGAATTGAACTATGATAACTATTGTTGTATGCAAATTCCACTAAGGGAAGGTATTTTTCCCATTGATTTTGTTGATCAATGACATACATTCTTTGTATGTCCTCTCATACTTAGTTTACTCTCTCTATTTTCCCATTTGTCTCTAGATGATATGCAGTACTAAATTTTAGTTGTGTTCCCATAGATTGTAAAAGGCTTTGCGAAAATATGGAAGTAAACCATCCATATCCCTGATAGAGTCACTCAAGAAATCACATTCATTGCTTCACTTCTAGAGAGCATCCATAGCCGCAACGAAGTTTCTTACATCACTTCTCTTCATAGGTATCCTTTCTCATTCCATTAACCTCTATTTTATTTAAATTTCATGATCATTGACATAATTTATTAGGGTGTTCATTGTGCTAGGGAGAAAGAGAGATCTTGATTTATTTTATAGGAGAGAGAGGTTGTTTCTTGTTTTACAAGTATTTAAATATTTTTTGAAATAATTTTGATCTCATAGGTATTTTTCTTTTCCCTTCTCTACTCAATTTGATTGACACACTAGAAACACCATTTGATTTAAATAGTGTTTTGAGCAACAAATATCCTATCATATATACAACATATTAAGGTTTCACTAGAGTGCCCCACATGGAATGAATCATATATTCCATCTAGATGTCATTGAAGCATAAATACATTAAGGGCCAAACAAATAAAATTATTTTTTTGGTTAACCAATGGTTGTATAGCTACCAAAAAATCCTTTCAAAATTTTGACAAATCGTTATTGAGAAAAACAAGATTCATTTTATGCAATATTCTTATTTATGTACAATGATTTGAAAACGTAATTAAAATCAAAATACAATGCAAGCAAAGTTAAAAGAAATCAACGAAACAATGATGGAGGTGTATACATAAGATAACAAAGACAAATGAAACAAAAGCAAAGGCAATATGTATAGGCACGGGTTGCAGCCCAAACAATGCTATTGAAAATATAATTTCATTTTCATCATTTATAGGAAGGGACTCTCATAAGGGACTCAATCTTACCATCTAGGGTTTGTAAGCAATAAGTATGAAGGCCAAGCTTTTCATGAACTTTAAATGGACCACTTTAGAGGGATTGGAATTAATGTGTTTTCCCTTATCCTTGTGGGATTATCCAACTTTAGGAAAAGGTATCTCACAATAAAATTTTTAATGCATACATACTTTTTGTTGAACCATATTTTAATGCGCTTGTGATGAGAGGAAAATTTCTCCTAGATTTCTTATGTTTCTTCCACTATGCTTAGGAGAGAGTAAATCCTATTTTAAATGATCAAAAAGGGTGTACTTGGATATTATTGGGATAGTTACAAGGCTAATAGCTAGAGGTATGGTGGCAAGGTTTCTTCTTTGTCATAAACAAAAATAAATAAGGTGAAGTTGTAGAGGAGGTTTTTGGGTAACTCGAATAGCCCAATGAGCATCCATCAAAGAATTATGCCAATTTCTTCGTTTACTCTTCACCATTTTCTTTATAATGTAGATTAAACTTTTATTGGTGGATTTAGCAAAGCAATTTTGTTGAGGGTAATAATTTGAAGAGTGCTTCAATACAATACTAATTTCTAATGCAAAACCATATAAACTTAGCGATGAGAAATACGTTGCATTTTCAAAAACAAGTGAGGTAATTACATCGAACCTGGTAATGATGTTTTGATTAAGAAAATGGATCGTTCCTCATTATTCACTTGCCTTAGTGGCACAATTTACACACATTGCATGAAATAATTCATCATTGTCAAGTTATAAGGATGTTTCTTTGAATAATGAGGAATAATTTCTCCAATGACATCCAAACCCCACTCTTGGAAATTTTCTTCAACAGCGATAGAGTGCAGTAGAGTAGATGATCATCTTTATCGACCATCCCTCTTTTGAAAAGATGGACACTTGTGTATATATCTGTGGACATCTTTGAATAATGTCGACTGGTAGTATTGTACACACCTGACTTTATGTGTTGCTTGTAATGAATTTGAATTAAAATATATAACTAGTTACATCAATTTTTGCATTTCTTCAACTATTCAGCATATAATTTTTGAAACCATTAGTAGAGAATACTTACATGTGGTGATGATGTGCCTTTGTGGTGATTGCAGAGTCATAACACTATTTGAATCTTACTAATCGCAACAATGCTTTGGGGATGACTCTCCACCCAATCATAGGCTCAACTACATTTAATATTTCTATTGTTTGCCACCCTTAAGTCCTAAATAGAATACTAATGCGAGGGAATCCTTTGCCTCACAACACTCTCCTTAGAAAAGAGTGAATAAATGCTTCTAATCTCCCTTTTAATCCATTAAATAGAAAAGAACTATCCCAAAAATGGAAGGGGATTATAAAGGGAACCGCATACACACAATCAGTGTGTCAACATGCTAACTTTTATTTATTTTTCTTGTGTTTTATTTAACTCAACATTTTTCTTAATTTAAATCTTGCTTATTTTATTCCATTTTATTGTTTGCTAACTTTACTTATTCTCTCTCTCTCTCTCTCTCTCTCTCTCTCTCTCTCTCTCTATATATATATATATATATATATATATATATATATAATATATATATATATTATATATATATATATATACATACATATACACACACACACACACACACACACACACACACACAACACACACACACACACACACACAATATATATATATTATATATATTTTTTTCCCATGGAAAATTTGTAATTTCATTCATAGTAAGAAATTAAATTTTGTAGATGCTTGTGCATATTCACATACCATGAATTACATGGCTATCATCAACCAAAGTAGCAATGTTCAGATCCAAAATAGACAAAAGCTAGTTACCTTGGATCCACGGAGGGAGGTAACAGTCCAAAATATACTGAGATAGTCATGTAAAGTAAATACATTCCATCAGTGCGATATATACATAACAAAATTTTAAAATAAACCATGTGCTCTGCAAAACTAATCCATATTGTCCATGAAAGGCCTATGGTAGTATTGATAATGGCCTTCATCATTTTGTTCATCGATCAACCAGATTCACAGATCAACTAGATGCCTGGCTCCTAGAGTGAAACTTCTTTGGATAGGCGATCAGCAACTGTGTTCCACTCCCTGTAGATATGATTAACGTAAAAAAATAAAAATGAGTAATCGATCTCAGAGCCTCATCTAGAATATGTCTCAAAGAGAAAGATGAGAATCTAGTGGATCCATTCAACTAGTCATAGACAATTTTTGAGTCCCCAAATAATTTTAGGGCTCGAGCATTTTTCTCTAGAGTAAAAAGAATGAGGATTTTTGCTGCTGATAACTCTGCAAAATTATTGGTGCCTTCTCTTAATCCCATGAGCAAACTATATGAGTGTTTTGAAGAGATATGAAGTATGGCTCCACCCCCACACCCTTCTTCTTGTGCGGCCTCGTCAAAATATGCCCAGGGCATGTGGGGATCATATTGTTCTGGGATGATGTTCTTAGCCCACGGGCGAGGTGGATCATCAGATGTGTGCATAAGCATGATAGCAGGGGAAGGTTTCATAGTTTTAGGGGAGATGTGTAGGAGAACCATGAGCGTTGGGCCCCTATAATAGAATCACTAAACTAATTACAGGGTGGGGATACAACAACAAATAGCAGGGACCATAATTTTCGAGCTTCAGAGTAGGTGATAAATAGATGATTCATGGATTCACAATCACTGTTACACAAATAACACCAATGAGGACTGTGAAATGTGTGCTTCATGAGGTTATCCCCAATGGGGATTTTGTTGTTCATTATGCACCACATGAGAAGCCACGTCCTGGGGGGAGCTTTCAGCTTCTAAAATTGTTTCCACCATGCCTGAAGGTTCAGAGGCTTCCTAACTTCTGACAGGACCAAATATCCTTCCTTTGGAGTGTATCTTCCCGTCTTGGATAATGCCAAAATAAGCTCATCTTCTCCATTTGTAATGCGAATGTGGGCCTCAGCTAGTGCCTGTGTGAAGTCTTGCCAATCCTGATGCCACTGAGGGGGGATATTCAAATGATGGACAAATTTCCATGCCTGATAGAGAAATGTAGAATTTGCATCATCTGTAATGTGGGCTATGGATGTGATATTTTTTTCTTGAAGATGCTGAAGAAGCCCATGTGGAAATCTGTGTGAGTTCCCACAACCAATCCACAGGTCAATCCCGATTCTAACACAGTGGCCTGAGTGGATCCTCCATGTAAGGCCTGCCCGAATAGGGTCTAACATCTTAATGACTACCTTCCAAATGGTTGAGATTCCTACAGAGGTCTTGTTCGGTCTTTTGATCCAATCCAATATCTGTAATGGTGCAATATATTTAGCAGAAGTCACTCTGGACCAAAGACTATCAAATGTGACTAGATGGCACCTGAGTTTTGCAGCTAGAGTAGAGGAGAAGTCATCCAATATTTTTAATCCCCAGTCGCCCTATTTTTTTGGTAGGTCGAGGGCATCCCATTTGACCCAGGAAAAAATCTTCCCTGGCTGGCTACCCATCCATAAGAATATGCAACATAGGGCTTGTATCCTAGATAGTATTCCTCTAAGAATCCAAGCCAGGGACATCTAGTAAATACATGTGGCCTCCAAGACACTCTTGATGAGTGTGAGGCGGCTAGCTTGGGATAAATACTTGAGGTACCAAATGTTGAGTCTTTTCTCTAGCTTAGTGATGAGCCAATTCCAGTCACCAATCTTGTATCCAATTGGCTTTATCTTATACCCCAAGTATTTTCATCCCTCGGCGAGTCTCAGCTGAGTAAATCTGAAGTGTTGAAGTGCAAATAGGATCTCATGTTGATTGCATGTCATGGCAGTAAGTGTATATTTGTTGTCATTGATCATCATCCCCGTAGCAATTTGAAATAAGGAAAAAATGGAACAGATATTGGTAAGGTCACCAATACTTCCATTGAGGAAAATTAATACATCATCCACAAATAGTAGATGTGTGAGTATGCAATCATTTATTATCTTGATTCCTTGAAGTCTGCCTCTTCTGTGTCCCTCCTTTATGATCCTGCTAGGCCCCTTCATGACCAGGAGAAAAAGAAGTGGGGAAAGTGGACATCCCTGCCTCAACCCTCTTTCCGAGAAGAAAAATGGGGATGCACTTCCATTGACCTAAACACTAAATGGAATGTTAGTGATGCAACATATAATCCTTTTGATAAAATTGAAGGGGAACCGTAGATGAGTTAAAAGCATCCTAATATACAACCAATTCACTTTGTCAAATGCTTTTGATAGATCAACCTTTAGAATCATACCTTTGCGATTTTTGATGTGTAAAGTATGTAGTACTTCTTAGGCTATGTCAACAGCCTCATGAATCTACCTGTCTTGGAGGAGTGAAAATTGTTCAGGTGATATGTGAGAGGATAGAATGGGCTGCAATGGATTTGCTATGATTTTAGAAATGATTTTGTATAAGAAGTTGCAGAGGGATATAGGGTGATATTCATTGAAGGAGGACGAATTATCAGATTTTGGAATAAGAGCGATACATGTAGAGGTAATCGCCAAGTGTCCCTAAATGTCCACTTGTTCTAGTGTCCTCAATGCCATGCAGCAAATTTGTACCAATGATGTCAAAAAATGCCAAATAGAACTCAATAGTCTAGCCATCTGGTCTAGGGCTCTTATCCTTTTTAAACCATTTTAATGTGGACTCCATCTCCTCTAGGGTGACCTCCTTCATCAGATCTATGCCCTCTTTGGCCTCCACAAATCGATGAAAATATTGGGCCACTCTGATTATTTCATCCAAATTTGCATCCCTAGGAGCACTGTATGCTTTTTTGAAGTGTGTTGTCACCAGTGCTGCCAATTGAGGAAAGGTGTTAGCAACATGTCTCTTTTCATCCTATAACAGCCAGATGGTATTGATCACCTTCCTCCAATTTGTGAACTTGTGATAGAATTTGGTATTAGCATCACCTTCTAGCACCCAAATAGCTCTGCTTCTCAGCCTCTAGACTTCTTCGCTCTCCTTAAGAATCTTATTGCAAGCAGTACAGAGGGATGTGATCTTCTCCTTATGTTCATCTGAGGTGTATAGCCCATTCGAATCATTTTCAAACTCGGTCAACTTGAGTTCAATTTGTCGAAGGGTTTGGTCATCTCGTGTTCTTTTGTGATGTGCCCAATTCTTTGACAATGTCTTTAGCTCAGTGAGGTTATTAACAAATAATTCTGATAAAATTCCTCTAGCCCCAGGAGGATTTGCTTTCCAAAAATCAGTAATCATGCTGACGTAAGAGGCTTCTTTGAGCCAGGCAGAGCAGAATTTATATGGTCCCTTGGGCTTTGCTCTTCCCCCATCCAATTCCATATAGATAGGCAGGTGATCCGAGATCCCTCCAGATCCGATCCATTGCTTAATGAGAAGTCCTAATTCCATAATAGTCTCCTTGACTAGGAAGTGGTCCAGTATCCTAGCCAAACCATTCTCCCTAGTTCGATTATTTCTCTAAGTAGCTTGGATATTAGCAGGAGGGATGTTGATCAAATAAAAAGACTCTAGAATGTTTGAGAAATAATTCGAGAGAGGGTCTCTCTATGCACGATGGCCCTAGGACTCTGAGTGTCCTATGGAGAAGTTGAGATCTCCTCCAAGAATGAGATGATCTACAGAAAATAAGGCTGAGCCTAGGAGATGTTCCTAAAATTCAGGCCTATTATGGCATGGCCCATATATGTTTATGAATCTGAAGGAAATTCCCGGGTCAGCAAAGTGGATATCTGCTCCAATGAATCTGGCTCATCCCCAGCTGGAGAGTAACTTAATAGAATGGGTATTCTATCCCAAGACTGGGCCCCTAGATCGTCCATGAGCATCCAGACCAATAAATTTCCATCCAAGAAGCATATGCTCAAGGGAAAGGGAAATATTCACAGCAGGACTGAGGGTTTCCTATATAAAGATGAGGTCCAGCAAGTCAGTTCCCACTAACTGATGAAAAGCTAGTTTCTTCTTAGGCCTAGCCAGCCCTCTACAATTGAAGGACATAATCTTCATGGCGGGGGTTCAGAGGGGGTTTCTTTGGCTCTAAGGACCCCGAGAATGGTGGACTGAATACCCAATGCAATTTTGTTGCCCGCTTGTGATCGTGCTATAGAGAGGGAAGGGGGTCGACCTCGATGAAGTTTAGAGGGAGGAGGGGAGGGGATAATGTCAAGTCCAACATGATCCAACACCTGTTTCTTGGCCTTTGAGTGAGTGAGGTACCTAGAAGGAGGAGCATGTGTGGAGGAAGAGGGTGCTAGAGGGTGGGGCGGGGGGGGGGCAAATGGTAGTGAAGGGGGGTTGTGAGAGATGGAAGGGAAAGGGGGTGCAATATCACAATTATCTAAGTGGTATTATCCATTGAAAGTGACGAACCCGAACCCAAGGAAAGACCAGATAATAAGATATCATGAATATGAGAGAAGAAGTGAGAGGGTAGAGAATGTGTGAGATTCTTACCCGATGTATTACAATCTCCAGATGCTATCATGGATGGACCAAGTTGGAGAGGAGGCATATGGTGAGGAGGTCTACCCCACTTCTTCTGGGTGGACTGTGTAGGTGTCGTAGCCAAAACCTCAGTGGTAGTCAGTGTATTCATCCTCTCCATAGAGGATATTCTGTTCCGAGGTTGTTCCTCATGAACCCTAACTTGTTCCTCCTATATAGGTTCCCCATGAATCTGTTCCTCCTGCTCCTCTGGTTCCTAACGAGTAGCCCTCTTGAGTGTCCCACCATTGAGGGGGCAGTCTTTGAAAAGATGCCTCACTTTGTTGCACCTCCTGCATCTGAAGGGGATGCCCTCATAATCCAAAAGCGATCTCCTGGTAGTATTTCTCCATTATATGTTAATGTGCTCCAGAAATCCATCTGAGAGGTCAAGATGCAACAGAATCCTGGAAAAAACCATATGCCCAGTAGTCTGAAAGGAGGCGTCAAATGTGAGATAGGTTCCAATAGTGTCCCCGATCTGCTTGAAGATATCTTCCGTCCAAAAATGGAAGGGTAGCCTCGAGAGGCAAACCCAAATTGGCCTAGCGTCAACCCTCTCAAGCTGAGGATCAAACATTGGCGTTGATCATCTAAGAAGAACAGGGGCTTTTTCAATGTGCCAAACAGTGGAGAGAACATAGTTGGTATGTGCCAAGCAGGTAAACCGTAGCATGAACCATCCCTTGAAAAAAGTTTGTCCTCTAAGGGTTTCCTTCAAATGTTGGCCCCATAGCTACATCGTCCATTTCTATAGTCTCTCCACACTATAGTTCCTGCCTCGTACTCGCCCCATAAGAACTTTTTCCACCAAGTCCATGGCTTAGAGTAGTAGGGCATCCTTAGAAAGATTGAGGAAAACCTCACTGCTTCATAGTAGCAGGCACCTCTTGTGTTTAGAACCCCTACTATTCCTTTTACCCACAGCTTTAGAGACACCAATCATATGAGTGGCCATAGAGGACAGAGAAACCCTAGCCGCAGATGGTTGCTTCAGCGGAATGGAATAAAAAAAAATAGGTATGGTGCTAATACCAGTAAAGTTGCCAAGAGGTGGATCTGAGGCCAATGGTGTAGATGTTGAGGGCACCTGTGATGTCGAGTCAAGGTGCTGGGCATCTGAGGGTTTTTTCAGACTAGCTAAAGAAGGATTCGAACCATGGGCCTCTCTTAGGGTTTGATGGCCCAGAAGTTTTGTATGATCTATAATAGCCAAAGTATGCAACAATAGGAGTTGGGAGATGTACTCCTGGATAAAAGATGCATCAACTGGGAGCGAGATGGAGGATATGCAAGGCCGAGAAAAAGTGGGGAAAGCTTTGACTTCCTCTGAGAGTTCGTGGTCGAAAGTAAAAAAACCTTCCGCAGTGGTCCTGGGATGATTCCAAATGGGCGCTTCCACCGATGGGTCCGCAGAATATTCAAGGAGATCATCCATAACTGTCCCTTAGGCTGGCTGACAACTACCTCCAGGATGGTGCTAGGAAACAAGGAGATGTCGAGTGGAGGGACCGAAACCATCCAGGTGAGTGACACAAACCAGTAAATCGTGCCTGTAGACTGTAATTTTGAAGGTAACAGGTGTCTTAGGGAGGGAAGGTGGTTACGGTGACTAGTGGAAGAGTAGTGCAACGATCCTTGAAACCTAAAAGAAAAGCCAGTTTCGATACCCTGATCCCATCGTTCCTCTCGGATATCGAATCCAAATTTTATATATATTTATATATAATAATATTATATATATAATATCTTACTATTTATTATTTTAATTTTTAATATTATTATCTTTTATTTATTTTGTTGTTTTTTTTATATTATTATTATTTTTTGATTTTTTAATATGGGGCATTAAATACTCCCCTCATTTAAGGAACTATGTCCTAAAGTTAAGTTTAATCATTTATTTATTTATTTACTACTTCGACATTTTCCCTACACCCTCTATTGAACTACTATACCAACATGGATTGAAGGTTACACAAAACTGGGAAAATCCCAAGGAATCTCAAGTCATTTTCCCTAACTTTCAGAACCAAGTATGAAGCCTGATCAGTCTATATCGTAGACCCAAGGCTTATACCTCATCTGCCCCAAGGCAAGCATTTACTCCCAGTGCTCAATGACTTCAGGCATCTCGCAAGGCTAGCCCAACTCTCTCCACACTCGCTAAGGTGCACTTCCCATGCCTCCCCCCTCTGGACTTTGACATTGCAATCTAATATTATGAAATCAACCTCCTCAAGATGGTCTCATAACACTTCAATATCTATCCATAAAGAGCTATACAAGATAAAAGGACTAGTGGCATATATAATAATGATTGAGCTTATCCCCAACCCATTTGGTGTTACATATTCTCCCTCACAGGTATAGACTCTGACAAGATCATCAAATAAACTAGACATCTCAGCCCTTTTGTGGATTTTGTGTCACTCACCACATCTCAACATGCATCCAATGCATTTGTTATAATATTGACATATCTATATCAAAGATATATCATGACATCATACAATAAATGGATTTGCATGTCAATATAATCACATATCATAATATCATAATACACATACCACATCATGCATATAATATGCATCAAGAGTATAAAACATCATTATCATAACAAAAAAAAAAAGAACCACATATGCATCATTGTCCTATAATCAGAGGTAATTGCCACATACCATCACATCGTGAAACATCATCACAACATTATACTTCAACATTTCTATGTTTACATAAAGAATATCTAAACCATAACCTCATAAATAGTACTATAGTATAAAAGTTAAACAATAAGACATGATTTAGATGTTTCGCAAAAAGTATCTATTTAAGTCAAGTTACGTAGTCCTATCCGGTTCACCACATAATTTAATCAAATAGATAAAGAAAGTCATGAAAAATAACATTTTCATCCTCCTAGGTAGCTAAACTAGGGCTGTATTGGTCCCATTGAAGCTTGACTTGCTCAAACTCATGATTCTTAAGTAAACAAGCCCAACGGTCTAGTATATAGGATGGTTCTACCTAAAGGACTCCCTCCTTGGAAAGTTTTAAATTCTCAAATTTCCTCACATGGTATGGTCTAGATACATATTTTATAAGCATAGAAACATGAAACATGTTATGCAACCTTCTTAGATGGGATGGAAGCTCGAGCTTATAAGAAACTGGTTTGATCCTCTTAAGGATATTAAGTGGGATGAAAAATATAGTGGGTTTATTTGATCCCCTTCCAAATCTAAAGGAACTCTTTGAGGTCTAACTATAATAAAAACCTGGATACCTTCCTCAAAGCTTCTATTAATTATCTTTGCATTTACATAACTTTTCTAGCAATCCCTGGATTCGTTCAACCTTTAATACTTAATTATAGTAATTTTTTCTTCCATTTCTTAGATAATTTTATCTCCCAACATGAGTCGATCCTCTAATTGATCCCATATTAATGGAGCATGGCACGATCTTCATATAAGACTTCGACGGGAGCTACTTAAATTGAACTATGATAACTATTGTTGTATGCAAATTCCACTAAGGGAAGGTATTTGTCCCATTGATTTTGTTGATCCATGACAAACATTATTTCTATGTCCTCTCATACTTAGTTTACTCTCTCTATCTTCCCATCTGTCTCTAAATGATATGCCGTACTAAAGTTTAGTTGTGTTCCCATATATCGTAAAAGGCTTTGCCAAAATATGGAAGTAAAACATCCATCTCTATCAGATATTATTTTCCACGGTACTACATGAGGGCGAATTATTACTTTTATGGAAATTTAAACAATGGTAGGCACCTCAAAGGTGATCTTAACTTGAATGAAGTGAGCACTCAATTATTTATCATCAATGACCATAATACAATCATGTCCCTAGGAGGTCATAGGTAAGCCTCCCACAAAATCCATCAAAACAACTTCCCACTTAGTTTCTGGATATCATGGGGTTGTAGAAGGCTTGCAGGGTGACGATGTTTAACATTAAGATGTTATCATTCCATACATCAGGCCACAAAATGTTTTATATCCTTTTCCATTCCTATCTAGAAAAATAGATTTTTCAAGTCTGCATACATTTTCATGACTCCTAGACATATGGGGCTTTGTGAGATTGGTTCATTATAAATTTATAAAATTTGTCATGAGATAGCACATACAACTTACCCATATATCATAGAAATCCATCATTATCTAAGGTGTATCTTTCCCACTTGGATGCCACTAATACTCCTTCTTATAAGAAAAAAATTATTTTTTGGTATAACATCTCCTATTAGATTGTTTAGAATCGGACATCTCAAGTCTATCTTTAGTGATAGCTTTGAATGAACTTTATGCTACTACTTAAATCATATCCAACAATGTTTTCCTTCCCCTTTATGTAGGTGATGTGCCTCATTAATAGGTATATAACAAGGTCCATCTTGCCATCCTTGAACACATATTTACCTCTTTCCTCTTGTTTGATAACATCTTTTTGAATATACTACTTTTATTAGGAAGACTAAAGTATGTTTAGGTTTTTTGGGTGCGGCTCTGCAACCTTCTCCCTAAGATCCCCTTGCTGCGCGAGCTGTGCATGTGAGCGCTCTCGCACCTCGCGTGTCCTGATCCAGCAAGAGGGCCTGCGGAGGGTCCTGCCTGGTGGCTACAAGGGTTACCGCGGAGGGATCTGTCTGTATCTGCGAAGGTCTGTCGAGGGCATAGTGGTAAGCTGCGGCCCCTAGGGCTGGGCCTGCTGGCTCTCCATGGAGGAGCCAACTCCCCCCCTCATCCATCTTCTACTGCAGAGGCTTTCAAAACTCTACTAGCCTCCTTACCCAAGAAGAAAAGCATAGAAGAAACTAGTTCGTGAAAAGGCTTGATGACATCCCTGAGATTGCCCTACAACTAGAAGGACCGATCCAAGTAGCACTTTCTCTGGCAGATTGGGCCCTGGTCGGGCAGTTTATTGGACTTTGGCCTTCTCTGAAGATGACCAAAAACTGAGTAGCCAATAACTGGGTACCTTTGATCCAAAACAAGGTAACCTCCTACTTCCTCGGGAGAGGCTATTTTCTGTTTGAATTCTCTGTGAAAGAATACAAGGACCTCATTTTCAGAAATGGTCCCTTCTTCATTGGCCCCCAAGGGATGTATTTAAACAAATGGATGCTAGACTTTGATCTGGCGGTGGATGTGCCTACAGTGGTCCCTGTGTGGGTGAGACTTCCCAACCTCCCAGTGCATTGCTGGAACTGGGATTCATTGAAACACATCATAAATGCCCTTGGAAAATTTATAGACAGAGCCAGCAGTAAAGACCAGTACGATTATGCCAGAATCTGTGTGGAGGTAGATCTGGAGGTTGGACTACCGAAAGCCATCAAAATAGTTGTAGGCCCCTGGACTCATCTACAGAAGCTAGATTATGAGCAGTTTCCATTTAAATGTCGGAAGTGTCACGTCTACGGGCATTTTGCCAGAGACTGCCCGTCCAAAAGGATGGAAGAAAGAGGAAAGGAAGAAGGATGGAACTAGGCAAAGCGCGCCAAAAACTTCCACAAGAAGAAAGCAAATGGAAATGCCAAAGCCCCTCAAGCGGGCCCTACTCAGAAAATAGTCAGGGAAAATCAAGGGAACAAGTTCAAAATCCTTGGATCGGAAATCATGGTTACCCAGGAGACAGAAGCCACCAAGGAGGCCTCCCCCTCCAAAATCTCCCCCTCGGAAGAGAAGTCAGAAGGGCGGATGTCAGAAGAGGAGGAGGAAACCCAAGAGACTGAGGAATCAGAGGAAGAAGGAGAAATAGGGGAATCCCAATCGTCTCCTAGAAGATCTACAAGAGGACGTAAGTCTGCAAAGGAAAAAAGAGAACAAGAAACCTATAAGGATAAGCTACAGGGCAGCCAACCAATATTAGAGAATCTCCTTACAAAAACCCCGAAGATGACGAGGATCCAATCCCAGAGCTCCAAGGGAGATCACCAAGGCAAAAATAAATTATGAAGATAGTCTCCTGGAATTGTAGGGGATTGGGTACCATAGTCAAAGAAGAAGAAATGAAGAGCTTAGTAAGACTAGAAGCCTCAGATATCCTCCTCATCCAGGAGACCAAATTGGATGACACAAATTTCCTCCAAGCAAGCAAAAAAATTTAGAACAAAAGTGGAGGGCATGCAATCTTGGATCACTCTGGAACACAAATAAGTTCTTTTTAGTTTCTGAGTCACTATATATTCATTGGATTTTTTTTTAAAATGCAGCACCTCGAATCAAAGGAGATCATATGTATTTTTAATGTTTATGCCCCTGACAATGCAGGTGAAAAAAAATCTGTTGGGACTCCATAAAAAGTCAGGCAGAGCAAGAAAATTTAGAAAACATAATCATCTTCGGAGACTTAAACCTCACCCTCCTCTTAGCTGAAAAAAGAGGTGGGAGCATAGTTAGAGATCCGGCTAGAGAATGGGCGGAAGATCTCATGCAAGATTGGGATCTGCTACATATTAAGTCGATCAAAGGCACGTTTACTTGGTCAAATAAAAGAACTGGTCCAGGCCACATAGCAGCAAGACTCGACAAATTCTTGGTTCAAAGTTCCTTTCTGCTCCTGGGACTAGATGACAGAATGAGAATTTTTCAAAACAGCATTTCAGACCACAAGCCCATCAGTCTTGAGCTGTTGTCCCCCAAGGATCTGGGACCTATTCCATTCAGATTTAGCTCCCTTTGGATCAATGAAGAAGACTTTATGGAAAATATCAGAGAATGTTGGAAGGAGCCAGTTAAGGGATGAACATTCTTTGTGTGGGAAGAAAAACTCAGAAGAGTCAAAGGCTTGCTGAAATCCTAGGCCAAGACCCTCCCAAACCCTGTAGTAGAAAGGAAAAAAGCTCAAAGTGCGTTAGAAAATCAGCACCTACATATTGAAATAGCTGAAATCACTAAATAAGAGATGGAAAAGGAGGTCATACTTCAACAAAAATTTCACAAGGCCTGTTGTGCAGAGGAAGAATACTGGAGGCTCAAGTGCAGGAGCCTCTGGCTTAAATCTGGGGACAAAAACTCCTCTTTTTTTCACAAACAAACCCAAGCCAGAAAAGGACACAATTCCATCAATGAAATAAAATATGACAACTATGTTTTGAAGGATTTTAATAGCATAAAAAAGGCAGCCTCAGTCCACTTTGAACAACTTTCTAGAAAAGAGCCAGGATTTGAATCTAACGTTGCTCTAATGGACGCAGTCCCAAAATTGATCACCTATAAAATGAATTAGTCTTTGGAAGTTGAAATCACGAAGAAGGAAATTAAGGAAGATCTCTTTGCAATGGATCCCAATAAAGCCCTGGGACCAAACAGATTCACGCCTAGGTTTCTTCAGGCCTGCTGGCAGATAGTAGAAAAGGAATTCTGCAAAATGATACAAAAATCTCAAAATTGTCAGAATATTGGTGGATGCACAAACTCAGCCTTTCTCGCCCTCCTCCCCAAAGCGAAAGGTGCAAACACTTTCAGTAGATTTCACCCAATCTCCCTATGCAACATTGGGTATAAAGTTATAACTAAAGTGATAGCAAATAGGTTGAAAAGAATCCTCCCCAAGATCATCCCGGATAATCAAGGCGGATTTATACAAGGTAGGCAATTAGTGGACAACTTCGTTCTGGTTCAAGAGGCAATTCAGTCTAGTCTTCACCAAAAGGAAAAACGTATGGCTTTAAAACCTGATCTTGTGAATGCTTTCAATCGTGTTAGACATAGTTTCTTATTTGATGTGCTGCAAAAAATGGGGTTTGGTCCAAGATTTATTAAGTGGAGCCTGCATTTTGGAGCCATGAATTGTCCCATTGGTGAATGGAAGGGCTGCTTATTTCTTCAAAGCCTCTAGAGGGTTGAGGCAGGGGTTCCCTCTGTCACCTCTCCTCTTCGTCCTCCAGGCCTCTGTGATAAGTTTTTATCTTCTTCAAAAGAAACAAGACCAAGAAATCACTGGCTTATGCATAGCTAGAGGAGTCAAAGTATCAACCACGCCCTCTTCGCGAATGACACTCTTGTGTTGGGGGCAACAACTACTCAGACAGCTTCCAAATTCAAAGAAGTCCTAGAAGTCTACTGTAAGATCTTTGGAAGTGCTCTAAACAATGTTAAATGTCATGTCTACTGCTGGAATAATCCGGCTTCAATTGCAAGCTCCATTGCCCGTTGCCTCAGTTTCACCATATCAACTTAATGGTCCTCTTTCAAATACCTGGGTCTACCCATTTTCCATTCAAGGGCTTTGAGTAAAGATTGGCTGCCTCAGTTAGACAAATTTAAATAAAAAATGAAGGCTTGGGGGTCCTCCTGGTTAAACATAGATGGGAAACCAGTGCTCATAAAAGAAGTTCTTAGAAGCATTCTCCTTTTAAATTCTTGGTTCTATTGGCACCTAAGAGAATTGTAAATAAAATGGAGGACTTAATCAGAACTTTCCTTTGGAAAGGAGGCAAACAAAACGAGAAAAAAATCTCTCTTGTAAATTGGGATACAGTTACCAGACCTTTTCAGGAGGGAGGTCTGAACTTTAAAGATCTCAAAGCACAAAACTTAGCCATGGGAGCCAAGCTAATTTGGAAAATAATCGCTCCAAAGCCTGGTTGGGTGCATACTGTGCTTTCGAAGAAGTATATCAGAGGGCCGAGAATTCATTGCCTGGATCAACCCAAGAATTGTTTCAATACACCTTTCAGCAAATTTATTAGCAAAACCAGTGCGCTGATTAGGAATCACTCTTTTTGGATACCTGGCAATGGAAAGCACATCCATATCTAGAATGACAACATTCTAAATAGACCCCCACTGGCTAAGACAAAGGACATGCAAGATATGCAGTGCTCGATGTCAAAGGCCAGTTTAAACTCTTTATGGGACCTTTCAACATGGAACAGAAATGTGTGGTCGGGTTGGAAGAAACTCGTAGTCCCAGACAATCTGCTTCCTCATTTGAATCCATTAATAACGCAACTGCATGGCCTTGCTCCAACTCTAGCGAGAAACCGTGATGCGAGAGGATGGGGAACAAGTCGATCTGGATACTTTGTAGCCCATGGATATATCAAATTCCTTGAGAGGCCTAACATGCCTCCCAATCCAGCTCCATGGTCTGGAATATGGAGAACCCCTTCAATTCCCAAGGTAGATCATTTTGACTGGCTCCTCTGCCACCAGAAGATTTTGACAGAAGACAAGCTCTAGAAAAGGGGCTTCTATGGCCCGTAAGATGCTCTCTCTACAAGGAAAATTCAGAATCCGCATTTCACATCATGATTGAATGCAGGTTTGCAATCTCCATATGGCAAGAGCTCCTTTTCTTATAGAACTATAAATTCACCTTTCCTTCATTAGTTTCAGAATTGTTTGCAGGTTGGATGGAAAATTACCCAGGATCTCCCCCAAAGAACAAAACAATCAGGTCAGCATGGAGCACTTTACAAAATTTCATCAGTTGGCAAGTCTGGCTGGAAAGGAACCGAAGGATCTTCCACAATAAAGAACACGACTCTAGATTAGTGGATAGCGCAGCAAAATGTCAGTTAGTGGAATGGATGGAGGATAAAGGAGATGACACCAACTTAAGTCAGCAGGACATAGAGCTGGGATATGCTCTAAATTTCAAATTCCCAAAAGAAATTAGCCCCTCCTCTTATAGAAAAGACTGGAAAATCAGAAAGAATGAAATCAAATTCCAAATATGGCTGTCCAATCAAACACGTCCTTCCCTCTTCTTCGATGGGGCTGCAAAAGGGAACCCATGCACTGCGGGAGCCGAAGGTATTATCATCATTCCAGAGGGAACAACAGTACATAGATTCGCTTGGGGGCTAGGAAACTCCTCAAGCATTCAAGCCGAAGCGATCGCCCTCTTCCAAGGTACCAAATTCCTTCAAAAACTAGACTACAAGGAGGTAAATGTCCTCAGAGGCTCTCAGGTGATCATCCAAGCTTTGGTGAACAAATCCATACCAAAGGACCTACAGCTTGCAAGGATCCTCTCAAGGATCAAAGGCATGACTAAATTCACGAACTTGAAATTCTTTTATGTTCTGAGAACAAATAACAAAGAAGAAGATAAGGAGGTTAATAGGGCAGTTCAGCTAGATGCAGATTCCCTCCTCAAAGACAATGAAATTCTTTGGGATCGAATCCCCTAAAGTGCCATGTTTTTTTGCATCCTTCTACAATAGTTTATTTGCATCTTTCATCTCAGAATATCAGCAACAGAAGCCCATTTCGTTAAATGTAAAAAGAGGTGAATATTGAGAGTAGGTGATATATTTCGTTGGCTGAAAAGTCGTGCAGAATTCTACCCCGCTCTTTGTAACTGTATTTGTGGTTTTAGGCCACACAATTAATGAAATATCATAACTGTTTATGTAAAAAAAAAAGGAAGACTAAAGTATGTTTACCATATTTTGTGGCCTAATATGATTAATGTCAAAGTAGAGTGGCATTTACATTTGTTCAAGTAGGTTAGCCTTTACATTTCTGCAAAGTAGAATAACAATTCCATTCCTGCAAGTAGATTAGGACTTTTCTTTTATGCAATCTCTTTCTCTTGTAAATCTAGATTCAGTTGATAGATTTAACTCTATATACCTTGGCTTGATAAATTTCCATTGTGTAACTTCATTATAGCTTAGCCTAGTGTGCATATCACACTGCCACTTCTTAAGTTTGTAGGAACTCCAGGTTGATAATTAAATTTGGCAGCCTTGGGAGTTGCAACACCCTTGTTTCAATATTAGGACTCAACAATTTATGTCGTTGTTGCTGGGGAGGTGTCCAAGTAGGTGTTGTTTATTCTTATATTCGTTCTCTTTTCCAATTTACTTTCTATTTGCATCAATTTTGATTATCTTGGAAAAACTAAAAAAATTCAAAAAGGAGAAGAAATGATAAAAAGCGCACATATATATTTCATGCCTCATAGGATTAGAGATAATATAGGGAAATTTCTATCAAAAAACCCCACCCCTTTAAGTAGTCAACCATCACTCTTCTTTGGTCACTTTGAACCTCCTACTGTGATCACAAAGGAGTTGGAAAATCCTTTAGGGGAGAGCCAAAAATCTTTGAAAACCCATAGGAGAGGAAGAACCCACATCTCCTAACCAAAACATGCCAAAGAACAGGAACCTTGAGTTATTTCCTATTATAGAAACCAATGGTGAAGCCAAAATGAAGAACATGAGCCCCAATGGTTTCCCATAATTCCATGGCATAACTTCTAAGGACCCTGATACATTCATGTTCTAGTTTGTTGTCATTTGTGAAACCTATGATTTCACTTCTGATGAGAAGAATAGAAAGTTGTTTCCTTCTACCCTCAATGATGTAGCCTTTCGTTGGTTCAAGAAATTATAAGGAGGAAACATCACAACTTGGGATTAAATGCGACAATCCTTTAATTAGAAATACAGGGACTATTATAGACCAAGGGAAATAAAAGAGGATATCTTTAGGATGACCTTAGGGATTGATGAATCCTTAGAGGATTATGAAGAAAGTTTCCATCTCAAATACATAAGAGCTAGCTATACCCTTGACCAAGAATCCTTGAAGCTTATACTTATCTAACAGATTATGGAGGATTTGATCGAAACCCTTAATATGTTATTTGGTGGAGAGAATTACTAGCTAACTTATGAATACATCAAGATGGTATTCAAGAATCATTCTAGGGCAGCAAGGAAGAGAGGTAGGTCCAGTGAAGGCCTGGTCAACTCTTCTCCCTCTAACTCAACCATTGAACATGAAATAGGGAGCATGCTAGAATACTTTAAGAGTGTGATGTTGCACACCTTTTCCTTGCAAATGGATAGTATGTAGAAAAAAAATAAGGAAGAGGAGGTTGAAAGGGCACTAGCTATCTTTTGCCCTAGATGCACCAAGAGGCACCCCATAAATGAGTTATCATTGAATGTCATAGAGGTTTTCTTTTATTGCGAGGTGAACCATGCAAGTAAAAAATTTCCCTCACTTCTAGGCCTGAAGGATATATATCAAGGGTAAAGGAGTGGCTTGGAGCAACTATGCTTCATTAACTAAAGGAGGCCACAAGGCCCTCAATCATATTAGCAAGACATGAAATGTACACATTATCCTTATTACAATCCAAACCAAAGTTAACCCTTTCAGCCTTGGTATCCTCCAACTCACTCATATTGGTCCATGCCATCTCCTTGGTGCTATTCTCCTTAATATCCTCCTCATCTTGCAATCCACCCTTCTAGCCTCATCAACCTTAGCCTCCTCAATGGGGCGACCCTTCATAATTATGGAGGCCTCAGGTAACCCAACCTCCTTCCTTAATTCCTCCTCCTCCACCTCAACCACAACTACCAGACAATAATCCACACAAGAAGCCTTTGACTCCTGCCCAACCCAATCTGAACCCAAAGAATAAGTAGGCCCAATAGGTATATAGTGGGGAAACCTCCTATCTTACTATTGTTGTGGATATATAGGAGATCAACCTTAGGTTTAGGAAGGTACTTCCATATGTTCACGCACCTTCTCCACTTAAATATCTTGAATAAGAGAAGGAAAATATTGCCCCTCAAGCTAGTGTACCTCCCTACCTTGAAAGGTTAGCCAACCTAAATGACACACCACAGAAGAGGCTAAAGTTCTAGGAGAATTGAAGAACCTACTTGTTAAAATAATCATTCTCTAGGTCATCAAATCTGTTCCTATTTACAAAAAAATTATTAGGGAAGAATGCTTCAAGCGGCCTCGAAGAAGAAAGACAGATGCACCCACTATGAGTGTTGTTGGGAAGTTGTCCAATCTAATTCTTGGGAGGGTTATATCCCCAAAGTATTTGGCTCCTAGTAGTGGATGTGCACATTAATAGTATTGTATGTAACAACCATGGGTTAAAATCTCATGTCAAAGTTAATAAAGGTAAAATAAGACCATGGAAAGGGACAGTTATTCCAAGTTGGATTTTGGGAAAAGTATTCTAGCGGGCATCACTTGTTGTGTTTATGGCTATAGGAAATTGGAAAATGCAATGGCTAAGGATTTGGAAAGGCAAAATGGAATTAATTGGAATTTTATTTATGAAAATAATGTTAATTAGGAGAAAAGGAAGGTGAAAGGTCACAAGTAGCATGTGATGAGGAAAATAAAGAAAAATAATGGAATATTAAAGAAAATAGAAGCTTCATTAATAAAAAGGATTTTGAGCATCAGTTGATATCATGTTCTTATGATATTGGAATTTTATTTATGAAAATAATTGAAATTAGGAGAAAAGGAAGGTGAAAGGTCATAGGTTGCATGTTAGGAGGAAAATAATGGAAAATTGAAGAAAATAGAGGCTTCATTAATAAAAAGGCTTCTGAGCATCATTTGGTACCATGTTGTTATGATATCATGTAATTATGATATTATTATTATGTTGTCATGTGATTGACTAGTCTGTATTGCTAGTGGAACCATATGGAGAATTCGAGTCAGAGGCTCAGTGTATGTTGTAGAAAAAGGTGCTCATTCTCCCAAACCAATAAATCGAGGAAGTTAAAGTGAAATGGAATCCCTTTGGGCCAAATGAAGCTACATTGGATATGGCAGATTAGATGCGGGCTATGTATCCTTCCTTATTTTCTGGTTGAGGCACAATATGCACAAATAATTGCAAGAGAGGACTTGGTGGGGTCCTTATGCAGGACAATCAGGTGGTGTGTTATGAGTCACAGAAACTAAATGAGGACTAGAAGGACTACCTGACACATGATTTGGAGTTAGCAACTATCATACATGCACTGAAGATGTGAAGGCACTATCTTCTTGACAGGAGGTTTGTACTGATGAGTGATCATATTGGGTTGAGGTATTTGTTTGACTAGTTGAATCTGAATGCCAGGTAGGCTAGATGGTTGGCCACGATCATTGAGTTTCATTTCGATATTAGGTACATCGAAGGAAAAGAAAACAGGGTGGTAAATTCTCTTAGGAATTGGATATAGGTAAATCACTTAGAAATTATAAGCTCCTATGGGACAACCTTACAAGATACAATCTTGCAAGTAGGTTAGGAGGATGTCAGATATGTGGATATTATACACTACAATAGGGCACTGGTATAGGTACATATGATATTACAGGTAGTGGTATAGGTACAAGTGCAGGTACATGTGATGTGGACTATTTCCTTACATCATATAGATTGGTTATATTCAAATATAGGATATATGTGCTAGATAGTAGTGAGCTCAAGAAGTTGATACTAATAGAGTTTCATGCAAAACCTTCTTTGTGTCACCTAGGTTATCAGAAGACATTGACTACAGTGATTAAATCTTATTATTAGTCAAACCTGAAGAGGGATGTTACAGAGTTTGTGGCTAGGTGTTTTGATTGTCAGCATGTGAACATCTAAGTGAATTTCTATAGTCAATTGTGATTCTAGAGTGGAAATGGGAAGTTATTTCCATGGACTTCATCAAAGGGTTATCTAGGATAATGCGATAGCATTATTCCATCACGGTTGTTGTGGACAAGTTGAAAAAGGCTTCACACTTCATCCCATTGAAGTCTACATTGTCAGCCAGTGTTGTAGGATACGTGTTCATCATAGATGTGGTCATATTGCATGGTGTTCCAAAGAAGATTGTATCAGACAAGGATGCAAAGTTCACTTCCAATTTTTGTAAGGATTTGTTTGTAGGTTTGGGTATAGAGTTGGCCTTCAATACAACTTATCATCTGTAGGCTGATGGATAAACAGAGAGGGCCAACAGGATATTGAAGGACAAGTTGAGGGTGTATGTGATGCATCAACAACAAAAGTGGGAGGAGTATCTTCCCTTGGTTGGGTTCACATACAACAATGCTTATCAAGAGTAATTGAGGATGAGTCCTTTCGAGGTATTCTATGGGCGGAGTTGAAACACTCCCATCAGTTGGAGTGATCTAGTTAACAGGGTGTTGATTGGACCAGACATGTTGGCAGACATGGAACAGGAGATGTAGGTTATAAAGAAGAATATGAAGGCAACACAAGATAGGCAGAAGAGTTATGTGATCGAAACAGGTTGTTCAAGGAGTTCCATGTTGGGGAACAGGTGTACTTGTTCATCAAACCAAAGAAGAGCTCCTTGCAAATTCGATCATGTGCCAAGATGGCACCACAATTTTGTGGATCCTTCAACATTATTGAGAGGATTGGGACAAAAGCCTCGTGACATGCACTACCTACGACAGTGAAATTTCATGATGTTTTCCATGTGTCACTTCTTAATAAGTATGCTAAATATGTTGATCATGTGATTAACTATTTTGTATTGCAAGTGGAACCATATGGAGAATTCGAGTCAGAGCCTCAGTGTATATTGCATAAAAACATGCTCATGCTCCCAAACCAAGAAATCGAGTAGGTTAAAGTGAAATGGGATCACTTTGGGCCCAATGAAGCTACATGGGATATGGCGGATCAAATGTGGGCTATGTATCCTTCCTTATTTTTCGGTTGAGGCAAAATAGTTATGGGTATGGTGTTTTGGTACATGTCTTTGGTACATGATTTGATTATTTCTTGGTATATGTACATGTGTATATGTATGTAAATATTTCCATGAGTTATGTTATAAAGTTCTAATAAGTGGTACAAGTGACATGTTGTAATGTTATTATGTTGTCATGTTATTATGATATCCATATAAATACCTAATGAAACCCATTAGATATTTATATGGATTAAGCACTTCATAAAAATAGCAAGTGTCATATTCATATGAGAATACACAGTACCACAATATAGCATAAATAATAAGACAACATTTAGATCGCAAATTCTAAGTGCAAGAGAAAAGAATCCCACCTATATCAGACACACATGTGCAATAACTCTTCACAAGGATAAGTGGGGGATATATCAACCAAATATGTCCAAATATATTATAATGCACAATACATAATGGAATGGAATTTGGGGTTGAGCCCATTTTATAATTTCCCCACATGTGTGAAGGAATATGGCATGATCACACCTTAGGATGTGATTAGGCACATGAAAATATGATAGATCTCAAGGGCAGACCTACAAATAGGATATGTGATTTCACTAGTTAACAAAAGCATGCTATTGTTAGAAAAAAAATTATGATTTGATCAAGTAGAATTCATAAAGAATTATGAAAAGAAAAAAGATTATAAAATATAAGAATCTTGTTCCTTTGAGAGATTGATGGGGCTCCAAAATTTGAAGAAGTCAAAAATTTTGGTGGGTTTTTGTAGCAACTACAATAATTGGTGATTCACTAGGAGGACCTTAGTGTCTCTATTTAGGAATTATTATGAAATAATTCTAGTCCTCAGATGGTATCGACTCATCTTATGAATCCCCTTGGATTTTGTACTTATCTTAGGACATAGATGTAATATCTTACATTACTTTCATCATTTAAACACATGCCACAAGAAGCTAGCCAAACTCCAATTGCTTTGCTAGGGGAGAAGGATAATATATATATGGAATTTTAGAATGTCCATAATTTTCATGTGAATCCATGGTTTTGCTCAGCTGGTAGTGAACATCCATATCCCTGATAGAGTCACTCAAGAAATCACATTCATTGTTTCACTTCTAGAGAGCATTCATAGCCCCAACAAAGTTGCTTACATCACTTCTCTTCATAGGAATCCTTTCTCATTACTTTAACCTTTACTTTATTTTCATTTCATGATCATTGACATAATTTATTAGGGTGTTCATTGCACTAGGGAGAAAGAGGGATCTTGATTTATTTTACAGGGGGGAGAGTTTGTTTCTTGTTAACATGGATTTAAATATTTTTTGAAATAGATTTGATCTCATTGGTATTTCTGTTTTCCCTTCTATACTCAATTTGATTGACACACTAGAAACACCATTTGATTTAAATATTGATTTGAGCAACAAAGATCCTATCATATATATGGGGTATTAAGGTTTTAGTAGAGTGCCACATATGGAATGAATCATATATTCCATCTAGCTGTCATTGAATCGTAAAGATATTAAGGGCCAAACAAATAAAACGAATTTTTTGGTTAACCAATGGTTGTATAGCTACCAAAAAGCCTTTCAAACTTTTGACAAATCTTTATTGAGCAAAACAAGATTCATTTCATGCAAAATTCTTATTTATGTACAATGATTTGAAAACATAATTAAAATCAAAATACAATGCAAACAAAGTTAAAAGAAATCAATGAAACAATGATGGAGGTGTATACATAAGATAACAAAGACAAATGAAAGAAAAGAAAACGCAATATGTATAGGCAAGGGTTGCAGCCCAAACGATGCTATTGAAAATATAATTTCATCTTCATCATTCATAGGAAGGGACTCTAATAAGGGACTCAATCTTACCATCTAGGGTTTGTAAGCAATAAGTATGAAGGCAAATATTTTCATGAGCTTTAAATGGACCAATTCAGGGGGATTGGAATTAATGCGTTTTCCCTTATCCTTGTGGGATTTATCCAACTTTAGGACAAGGTATTCCACACTAAAATTTTTAACGCATACATACTTTTTGTCGAACCATCTTTTAATGTGCTTGTGATGAGTGGAAAACTTCTCGTAGATTTCTTGTGTTTCTTCCACTATGCTTAGGAGAGAGTAAATCCTATTTTAAATGATCAAAAAAGGTGTACTTGGATATTCTTGGGATAGTTACAAGGCTAATAGGTAGAGGTATGGTGGCAGAGTTTCTTCTTTGTCATAAACAAAAAGAAATAAGGTGAAGTTGTAGAGGAGGTTTTTGGATAACTCGAATAGCCCAAAGAGAATTTATCAAAGAATTATGCCAATTTCTTGGTTTACTCTTCACCATTTTCTTTATAATGCAGATTAAAATTTTATTGGTGGATTTAGCAAAGCAATTTCGCTGAGGGTAATAATTTGAAGAGTGCTTCAATAAAATCATACTTTCTAATGCAAAACCATATAAACTTAGCGATGAGAAATACGTTGCATTTTCAAAAACAAGTGAGGTAATTACACCGAACCTGGTAATGATGTTTTGATTAAGAAAATGGATCACTTCCTCATTATTCACTTTCCTTAGTGGCAAAATTTACACACATTGCATGAAATAATTCATCGTTGTCAAGTTATAAGGATGTTTCTTTGAAGAATGTGGATTAATTTCTCCAATGACATCCAAACCGCACTCTTGGAAATGTTCTTCAACTGCAATAGAGTGCAGTAGAGTAGATGATCATCTTTATTGGCCATCCCTCTTTTGAAAAGATAGACACTTGTGTACATATCTGTGGACATCTTTGAATAATGTCGACTGGCAGTATTGTACTCACATGACTTTATGTGTTGCTTGTAATGAATTGGAATTAAAATATATAACTAATTACATCACTTTTTGCATTTATTCAACTATTCAGCATAGAATTTTCGAAACCATTAGTAGAGAATACTTACATGTGGTGATGATGTGCCTTTCTGGTGATTTCAAAGTCATAATGCTATTTGAATAATGCTAACACAACAATGATTTGTGGATGACTCTCCACCCAATCATAAGCTGAACTACACATAATATTTCTACTCTTGGCCACCATTGAGTCCTAAATAAACTACTAATGCCAGGGAATCCTTTGCCTCACAACACTCTCCTTAGAAAAAAATGAATAAATTCTTCTCATCTCCCTCTTCATCCATTAAATAGAAAAAAAATATTCCAAAAATGGAAGGGAATTATAAAGGGAACCACGTACACACAATCCATGTGTCAACATGCCAACTTTTTTTTATTTTTCTTGAGTTTTACTTAACTAAACATTTTTATTTATTTAACTCTTTCTTATTTTATTCCTTTTTATTTTTTTCTAACTTTACTTATTCTCAATACACACACTATTTATTAATATTAGACACTAAATACTCCCCTCATTTAAAGAACTATGTCCTAAAGTTAGTTTAATCATTTATTTATTTATTTACTACATGACATTTATCCTACACCCTCTATTGAACTAGTATACCAACATGCATCGAAGGTTAGACAAAACTGGGGAAATCCCAAGGAATCTCAAGTCATTTTCCCAAACATTCAGAACCAAGTATGAAGCCTGATTAGTCTATATTGTAGCCCCAAGGCTTATACCTCATCTGCCCCAAGGAAATCATTTAGCCCGAGTACTCAATGACTTCAGGCATATTGCAAGGCTGGCCCAACTCTCTCCACACTCACTAAGGTGCACTACCCCTCCCTCACCCCTTTAGACTTCAACATCCCAATATAATATTAGGAAACCAACCTTCTCAAGATGGTCTCTTAACACTTCAATAGCTATCCATAAATATCTATACAAGATAAATGGACCAATGGCATATATAATAATGGTTGAGCTTATCCCCAACACATTTGGTGTTACATATTGTCCCTCGTAGGTACAGAATCCCACAAGATCATCAAATAAACTAGACCTTTTAGCCCATTTGTGGATTTCGTGCCACTCACCACATCTCAACATTCATCCAATGCATTTTTATAATATTAACATATCTATATCAAATATATATCATGACATCATACAATAAATGTATTTTCTTGTCAAAATAATCACATATCATAACTTCACAATCCATATACAACATCATGCATATAATATCCATCAAGAGTATACAACATCATTATCATAACAAAATAAATAAATAAGAACCACATATGCATCATTATTCTATAATCAGAAGTAATTGCCACATACCATCACATCATGAAATGTCATCACAACATTATACTTCAACATTTCTATGTTTACATAAAGAATATCTAAACCATAACCTCATAAATAGTACTATAGTGTAAAATTTAAACAATAAGACATGATTTAGATGTTTCAAAAAAAGTATCTAATTAAGTCAAGATATGTAATCCTATCTGGTTCACCACATAATTTAATCAAATAGATAAGGAAATTCATGAAAAATAACATTTTCATCCTCCTAGGTAGCTGAACTAGGGCTGTATTGGTCCCATTGAACCTTGACTTGCTCAAACTCATGATTCTAAAGTCAACAAAACCGACGGTCTTGTCTAGAGGAAGGTTATACCTAAAGGACTCCCTCGGAAACGTATAAATTCTCAAATTTCCACACATGGTATGGGCCAAATACATATTTTATAAGCATAGAAACATGAAACACGTTATGCAACGGTCTTAGATGGGATGACAACTCGAGCTTATAAGAAACTGGTTTGATCCCCTTAAGGATATTAAGTGGGATGAAAAATATAGGGGATTTATTTGATCCCTTTCCAGATCTAATGGAACTCTTAGAGCTCTAACTATAATAAAAACTTGGCTACCTTCCTCAAAGCTTCTATTAATTATCTTCGCATTTACATAATTTTTCTACCAAGCCCTGGATTCCTTCATCCTTTAATACTTAATTGTAATAATTTGTTCTTCCATTTCTTAGATCATTTTATCTCCCAACATGAGTCGATCCTCTAATTGATCCCATATTAATGGAGTATGACATGATCTTCCATATAAGACTTCGAAGGGAGCTACTTGAATTGATCTATGATAACTATTGTTGTATGCAAATTCCACTAAGGGAAGGTATTTGTCCCATTGATTTTGTTGATCCATGACATACATTATTTTTATGTCCTCTCATACTTAGTTTACTCTCTCTATTTTCCGATCTATCTCTAGATGATATGCAATACTAAATATTAGTTGTGTTCCCATAGATTGTAAAAGGCTTTGCCAAAATATGGAAGTAAAACATCCATCTTTATCATATATTATTTTCCATGGCACTACATGAAGGTGAATTATTCCTTTCATGGAAATTTAAACAATGGTAGGCACCTCAAAGGTGATCTTAACTTGAATGAAGTGAGGACTCAATTATTTATCAACAATGACCATAATAAAATCATGTCCCTAGGAGGTCATAGGTAAGCCTCCCAAAAACTCCATCAAAACAACTTCCCACTTAGTTTCTAGATGCCATGGGGTTGTAGAAGGCTTGCAGGGTGACGATGTTTAACATTAACATGTTGTCATTCCATACATTGGGCCGCAAAATGTGGTATATCCTTGTCCATTACTATCTAGAAAAATAGATTTTTCAAGTTTGCATACATTTTCATTTCTCCTAGATGTGTGGCATATGGGGCTTTGTGGGATTTGTTCATTATAAATTTACAAAATTTGTCATCAAATAGCATATACAACATACCCATATATTGTAGAAATCCTTCATTATCTAACATGTACCTTTCCCACTTGGGTGCCACTAGTACTCCTTCTTGTAAGAAAAAAGTCATTTTTTGTTATAACATCTCCTATTAGGTTGTTTAGAATCAGACTTCTCAAGTCTATATTTAGTGATAGCATTGAATGAACTCTAGGCTCCTAGTTAAAGCATATAAAACCTTGTTTTCCTTCCCCTTGATGTAGGTGGTGCGCCTCATTAATAGGTATATAACAAGGCCCATTTGGCTACCCTTCAACACATATTTACCTCTTTCCAATTGTTTGATATAATCTTTTTGACTATAATGTGTTTATTAGGAAGACTAAAGGATGTTTACCATATTTTGTGGCCTAATATGATTAATGTTAAAGTAGAGTGGCATTTACATTTGTTCAAGTAGGATAGCCTTTACATTTCTGCAAAGTAGAATTTCATTTCCATTCCTGCAAGTAGACTAGGACTTTTTTTTAATGCAATCTATTTTTCTTGCAAATCTAGATTCAATTGATAGAGTTGTGTCTATATACCTTGGCTTGATAAATTTCCATTGAGTAACTTGATTATAGCTTAGACTAGTGTGCATATCACACTGCCACTGTTATGTTTGTATCAACTCCAAGTTGATGATTAAATTTGGTAGCCTTGGGCGTTGCAATACACTTGTCGCAATATTGGGGCTCAACAATTTGTGTCGTCGTTGCTAGGGAGGTGTCCAAGTTGGTGTTGTTTATGCTTAGATTGGTTCTCTTTTTCAATTACTTTCTCTTTGTGACAGTTTTGATTGTCTTGAAAAAACTAAAAAAATTCAAAAAGGAGAAGAAATGATAAAAATCACACATATTTATTTCATGCCTCGTAGGATTAGAGATAATATGGGGAAATTTCTACCAAAAACCCCACCCATTTAAGCATTCAACCATCACTCTTCTTTGGTCATTGTAAACCTACTACTCTGATCACAAAGGAGTTGGAAAATACTTTAGGGGAGAGCAAAAAATCTTTGAAAACCCATAAGAGAGGAAGAACCCACATCTCCTAACCAAAACATGTCAAAGAATAGGAACCCTGAGTTATTTCCTATTATAGAAACCAATGGGGAAACCAAAATTAAGAACATAAGCCCCAATTCTTTCCCACACTTCCATGGCATGACTTCTAAGGACCCTGATACATTCATGTTCTAGTTCGTTGTCATTTTTGAAACCTATGATTGCTCTTCCAAGCCTGAAGGATATATATCAAGGGTAAAATAGTCGCTTCAAGCAACTTTTCTTCATTAACTAAAGGAGGCCACAAGGCCCTCAATCATTTTAGCAAGACATGAAATGTTTACATTATCCTTATTACAATCCAAACCAAAGTTCACCCTTTCATCCTTGGTATCCTCCAACTCACTCGTCTTAGTCCATGCCATCTCCTTGGTCCTATTCTCCTTAATATCCTCCTCATCTTGCAATCCACCCTTCCAACCATATCAAGCTTAGCCTCCTCAATGGGGTGACCCTTCAAAATTATGGAGGCCTCAGGCAACCCAACCTCCTTCCTTAATGCCTCCTCCTCCACCTCAACCACAACTACCATACAATAATCCACATAAGAAGCCTTTGATTCCTGCCCAACCTAATATGAACCCAAACAATAAGTAGGCCCAGTAGGTATATAGTGGGGAAACCTCCTATCTTACTATTGTTGCGGATATATAGGAGATAAAAATTAGGTTTAGGAAGGTACTTCCGTATGCTCACCCACCTTCTCCACCTAAATATATTGAATAAGAGAAGGAGGATATTTCCACTCAAACAAGTGTACCTCCTTATCTTGAAAGGTTTGCCAACCTAAACAACACACCCCAAAAGAGACTAAAGTTCTAGGAGAATTGAAGAACTTGTGTGTTAAAATAATCATTCTCTAGGCCATCAAAGATGTTCCCATTTGAAAATAGCTTATCGAGGAAGAATGCTTCAAGCAGCCTTGAGGAAGAAAGAGAGATGCACCCACTATCAATGTTGCTGGGAAGTTGTCCAAT
The DNA here is from genome assembly GCA_000404065.3 of Pinus taeda. Lineage (NCBI taxonomy): Eukaryota > Viridiplantae > Streptophyta > Pinopsida > Pinales > Pinaceae > Pinus > Pinus taeda. The sequence goes on along the minus strand of APFE030470053.1, from coordinate 21,551 downwards.
ATAATGCTTGGGAGGGTTATCTCACCAAAGTATTTGGATACCAGTAGCCTAATAGTGGATGTGCACATTAATAGTATTGTATGTAACAACCACGGGTTAAAATCTCATGTAATAAAAGTTAATAAAGGTAAAATAAGACCATGGAAAGGGACACTTATTCCAAGCTGAATTTTGGAAAAAATATTCTAGTGGGCATCACTACTTGTGTTTATGGCTAAAGGAAATTGGAAAATGCAATGGCTAAGGCTTCAGAAAGGAAAAATGGCATTAATTGGAATTTTATTTATGAAAATAATGGAAATTAGGAGAAGAGGAAGGTGAAAGGTCATAGGTTGCATGTGAGGAGGAAAATAAAGGAAAATAATGGAAAATTGAAGAGGGTAGAGGCTTCATTAATAAAAGGGCTTCTAAGCATTAGTTGATATCATGTTGTTATGATATTGGAATTTTATTTATGAAAATAATGGAAATTAGGAGAAAAGGAAGGTGAAAGGTCACAGGTTGCATGTGAGGAGGAAAATAAAGAAAAATAATGGAAAATTGAAGAAAATAAAGGCTTCAATAATAAAAAGGCTTCTAAGCATCAGTTTGTACCATGTTGTTATGATATTATTATTATGTTGTCATGTGACTGACTAGTCAGTATTGCAAGTGGAACCATATGGAGAATTTGAGTTGGAGCCTCACTATATATTGTAGAAAAAGGTGCTCATGCTCCCAAACCAATAAATTGAGCAAGTTAAAGTGAAATGGAATCACTTTGGGCCCAATGAAGCTACATGGGATATGGTGGATTAGATGCGGCCTATGCATCCTTCCTTCTTTTCTGGTTGAGGCAAAGTATGCACAAATACTTCCAAGAGAGGACTTGGTGGGCTCCTTATGCAGGATAATCAGGTGTTATGTTATGAGTCGCAGAAACTAAATGAGGAATAGAAGAACTACCCGACACATGATTTGGAGTTAGCAGCAATGATACATGCATTGGAGATGTGGGGGCACTATCTTCTTGACAGGAGGTTTGTACTGATGAGTGATCATATTAGGTTGAGGTATTTGTTTGAACAGCCGAATATGAATGCTAGGTAGGCTAGATGGTTGGCCATGATCATAAAATTTCATTTTGAGATCAGGTACATCAAATGAAAAGAAACCAGGGTGGAAAATTCTCTTAGGAGGTGGATACAGGTAAATCACTTAGCAGTTATAAGATCCTATGGGACAATCTTATAGGATATGATCTTGCAAGTAGGTCAGCAGGATTTCAGATATGTGGAGATTATAGACTATAAAAGGGTAATGGTACAGGTACATATGATATTACACGTAGTAGTATAGGTACAGGTGCAGGTGCATGGGATGTGGACTATTGCCTTACATCATATAGATTAGTTATATTCAGAGACCGGATATATGTGCTAGACAGTAGTGAGCTCAATAAGTTGATATTAATAGAGTTTCATGTGAAACCTTCTTCGTGTCACCTAAGTTATCAGAAGACATTGACTATAGTGATTAAATTTTATTATTGGTCGAACCTAAAGAGGGATGTTACAAAGTTTATAGCTAGGTGTTTCGATTGTCAGTGTTAAGGCAAAGTGTAAACATCTAGGTGAATTTCTACAGCCGATTGTGATTCTAGAGTGGAAATGGGAAGTTATTTCCATGGACTTCATCAGAGGGTTGTCGAGGATAATGAGATAACATGATTCCATCACGGGTGTTGTGGACAGGTTGAAAAAGGCTGCACACTTCATCCCATTGAAGTCTACATTGTCAGCTAGCGATGTAGCATAGTTATTCATCAGAGATGTGGTCAGACTGCATGGTGTTCCAAAGAAAATTGTATCATACAAGGATGCAAAGTTCACTTCCATGTTTTGGAAGGAGTTGTTTGTAGGTTTGGGTATAGAGTTTTCCTTTAGTAGAACTTATCATCTGCAGACTGATGGATAGACAGATAGGGCCAATAGGATATTGGAGGACATGTTGAGGATGTATGTGATGCATCAACAAAAAAAGTGGGAGGAGTATCTTCCCTTGGTTGATTTCACATAAAACAATGGTTATCAGGAGTCATTGAGGATGATTCTTTTGAGGTATTGTATGGGTGGAGTTGAAACACTCCCATCAATTGGAGTGATCTAGTTAACAGGGTGTTGATTGGATCATACATGTTAGCAGACATAGAACAAGAGATGTAGGTTATAAAGTAGAATATGAAGGCAGCACAAGAGAGGCAGAAGAGCTATGCAGATCAAAACAGGTTGTTTAAGGAGTTCCATGATGGGAACAAGTGTACTTGTGCATCAAACCAAAGAAGAGATCCTTGTAGATTCGATCATGTGCCAAGATGGCACCATGGTTTTGTGGAGCCTTCAACATTATTAAGAAGATTGGACCAGTAGCCTATCAACATGCAATTCCATAGCCTCTGACAATGAAATTCCATGATGCTTTCCATGTGTCATTTCTTAAGAAGTATGCTAAGTATGTTGATCTTGTGATTAACTAGTCTGTATTGAAAGTGGAACCATATGGAGAATTCGAGTCAGAACCTTACTGTATATTGCAGAAAAAGGTGCTCACGCTCCCAAACCAAGAAATCAAGCAAGTTAAAGTGCAATGGAATAATTTTGGCCCAATGAAGTTACATGGGATAGGGCGGATCAGATGTGGGTTACGTATGCTTCCTTATTTTCTGGTTGAGGCAAAGTAGTTATGGGTATGGTGTTTTGGTACATTTCTTTGGTATATGTTTTGGTACATGATTTGATGATTACTTGGTATATGTACATATGTATATGGATGTAAATACTACCATGAGTTATGTTATAAATCCCTAATAAGTGGTATAGGTTTCATGTTGTCATCTTATTATGATATCATGTTGTTATGATATTATTATTATGTTTTCATGCTATTATGATATCCATATAAATACCTAATTAAACCCATTAGGTATTTATATGGATTAAGAACTTCATAAAAATAGAAAGTGTCATATTCATATGAAAATACACAATACCAAAAATTAGAATAAACAATAAGACAACATTTAGATCACAAATTCTAAGTGCAAAAGAAAATAATCCCACCTATATTAGACGCATAGGTGCAATAACACTTCACAAGGATAAGTGGGGGATATATCAACCAAATATGTCCAAATATATTAGAATGCACAATACATAATGAAATGGAGTTTGGGGTCAAGCCCCTTTTATAGATTTTCCCACATGTGTGAATGAATATGGCATGATCACACCTTAGGATCTGATTAGGCACATGCAAATGTGATAGATCTCAAAGGTAGACCTACAAATAGAATATGTGATTTCACTAGTCAACAAAAGCATGCTAATCTTAAAATAACAATTATGATTTGATGGAGAAGAATTCATAAAGAATTATGAAAAGAAAAAAACTTAGAAAATTTAAGAATCTTGTTCCTTTGACAGATTGATGGGGCTTGTTATGAAGAATTTGGTATCTACTTATAAGTACTAATTCCCTAGATAAGTAGCCATATCTAGAACAACAGTTTAAAGCACTTTAACATTTTCCTATAAACAATAGATAAAACAAAGAAAATGAGAGGACCTACTTGTACTTTCACTTTCCTCTTGTCTCCTTTTTATCAGTCCCGTCGCTCCTTCCCATAATTAACATGCTTGAGAAGTACCTATTGTTAGAGTCGGTCTGGTCAGTCCTCCGTCAGAGATCAAAACTATTCATGCATTTCATGTTTAGGTGTCCCACTCCATTCACCCAGTTGTATTCCGCTAGGGGCATGCCATACTCTGATGGAGAAGGTCATGGTAGTCATCCCCCATCATGTCTGGCTCCTGTTGGCTCAGGTCTTTTGTCAATAATCATCAAAGTCCATGACAGTCAAGGTCTGGTCTTTTAAAGGAAAAAAGTCATTTCTTATGTCTAGGTCTAGGGATGCATCAATTTGATCTTTGAACATGTCCAGTAAAGCCATGCAGGCCAGAGTGAGGCCCTTACACAGTTATGGTTCAGAGAGCTTTCATCAAAATCAAAGGCATTGTGCTATTACAAGCCTTGGAGAAATGTTGCAAAGGTGTGAGTGTGCAATTGTGAGCGTTTGAGGGAGTTGGAGGTAGTTTCAAGCGGCGCGATGCATATACCCAGGAGCGCGGTGCACACAGAGCCTGCTCGCAGTTGAAGTTTTCCAAAGGCGCAGCACATACCCAAGGCGCAGCGCACTGGGCTTTACGCCGACGCACACAGACAAAGGGCCGAAACAAATGCCCAATCACTTCCAAATTTTGGTGAAGCTTATCAAATTGAGAGGCAGGCCTTATAACATCACTTGCTCATCAAATTTTGTCAATGATATGGTGTTTATAGAGATGTTTGAATGCAACCAAATTCAATAAAATTAAACATAAGAAATCACCAAGAACCATGATGGCTAGGGTTGTTAAAATGTGTGGTTAGTGCCAAGGTTTCATTCCACCCATCATTTTCCCCTCACCTATCATTTTTCCCATCCTCCCTCTTTCATTTTTCCTAAAATCCCTGTCCTAAACTACTACCAAACCCTCTCTCCTATCCCTCCACTATTTGGTCAACATGACACCCCAAACCCTACCCTCTCAAAAACCCCAAGCTCCTCCCATATCCCTAAAACATTTCTCCCTATAACCCCTATTCCCATTACATCACTCCCTTCCTAATACTCCCTATTTCATTGTTCCCCTTGGTAATAGATATTACAAAGGCACCTAGCCTCACACCATCATCAAAGGGCAGCCTAATCACAGTCCATACTACAGTCATGACATCACAGGATTCGCCAGAGTATGAGATGGAAACACAAAGTGACTCTTCCTCAGAAGAGCAAGCTCCCAGGAGGCACCACAAGAGTGGCAAACATGTGAGGGATGAGCCCACTACCCTGACTAAATTACAAGCATGCCCTCTTGCTATGTCATGTTTCCAACACCTAGCATGTTTTGAATTTTGTCAAAGGGTTGCAAATGTTAGAGTTCATCATGAGTTGGCCCATCTATTTGTGATTCATCTACATGGAGGTTAGTCTATCTTGGACGGGGTCACTTTCACATTGACACCCGAAGCTATATCAATGGCAACAAGTATACCAAATGTTGGAGAACAGTGGCATAAGAAGAAGAAGGTGCATAGGAAACACTATGAGCCTTACATCAAGGCCAGATTCTTGATCCAACTCACAAGAGTCTTTCCCTTCAGATACTTGAAACATGAGTATGCTCCACTCATGAGATTGATCATGAAATACTTCCGCTGTGAGGGGAGGTTCTCTCAACTGTATGCCTATCACATATGGTTGCTCATGCACTTCACCAGGGTGAGGATGATGAACCTCCCATTTTTCATATGTAGGAACATAGAGAGGATGAACACCTTCATGCTACATAAGACCCCCCAGTAGCAGCTTAATAGTGTGTTTCACTTTGCTATTATCCGGATTTTGGTAGATCATCAGTTGGGATTGCAGGGCATTGCTTGGGAGGACTTCATCTCCCGTGACTTCTTCAGCACATCACAGGTACTATCAGAGCTAGAGCAGGAGATGGGTAGTCCTTCTCATCAGCATGAGCACCATGAGACCACTACCATGCCAGTTTTTGTTACATATCAGAGAGGCAGTAGGCACTTGTTTGCAGCAGCAAAGCGAGTGTTATCTCCACCCAGGGTAGAAGGTGGCTCGCTTCTGGCATCAGTGACACATGTACTGGACAAGGTCAAGAAGCCCACGCATGATGAGGGGCCTTTAGGTGTACAGAAGACCGATGTCATCCTCATTTAGGATGATGAGGCAGAGGCAGAAAATGCCAAACTTAGGATGACCATTTAGGAGCAGGACACAGAGATCCAAGACTTGATACTCAATGTGGAGAGGGATATATGGATCATCAAGTATCTGGAGTAGAGGAAGAAGTAGCTTGAGGACCTGTAGGCAATCATAGAGCTACAAAGCATCCGTGAGAATCGACAAGCTGCCCAACAGAGGAGGATCGAGCTCACTACCTTGGAGCAAGAGATCAACAACGACCGTGAGTCTTGGTTAGAGTGGGTCAATATACACCTGGAGGGACTGATGGAGAAGGCCACCAGGGAAAAAACCATATTGAGGAGGATTTCTTGTCATTACAGGGCACAGAACATGAGTGCAAAGACCAGGATAAGGAACTTGAAGGCCAAACTGAGCAGAGCAACAAAAGAGGCAAAAGAGCAAGATCGGCTTTGAATCTTGGTTGAAGCTTTGGTGGCCCAACATAGTGCCTCTTAGAGAACCTCCAACCCAAATTTCAAGAAATTTGGGATAATTTTGGTCACATGGGAATTTTTTGGCACAAACATAGGTTTTTTCTCTATACGCGCTGTGCCACCGGCGCGACGCGTAGGATTGGGAGCTCCAAATGAGAAATGGTTTGAAATTTTGGATTCAACATGCAAAAGAACGACTACTAGCACTTGGGAAAGAGATTTGGACATGATTTGTGTCTCCAGGAGGTCAAAAACACCCAAAAAATGGCCTCACTGCCCCTATTTTGACACACAGGAAGCAGTCTTGGGAGAATGAAGATTTGGAGGGGCAAATGACCTCTAAATTCAAAATTCCACTTGGGTTGGAAAGTATACAAGACAGGCTTTCCAACAAGCACACTTGGGCACATTTTTGACTCCTGCAAGTGCCTCAAAGTGGCACGTCGCATACAGAAAAGGGTGTGGCGCATATAGGAAAAAAGGCCCAATTTGCCTCTGTTTTGCAAAATTTCGCTTCGCGACTTTTTATAAGTGCACCCTCTCATCTACACTTCACTTTTTTGGCACCAAAGGCATCATTTAAAGTATTTTCACTCCAGATGGGCATCTATCCAAGTGGCAAAGGAAGGCAAAGGGTCACCCAAGCCATTTGTCATGTTTGTGGCGCTGCACCTGTAGCTGATGTTTGGCTCTCCACCTTCATTTTGTAATGATTCGAGTAACTCCCCAACCCTTGGGTGTTTAATCTCTTCATGGCACATTCTATATATTGTATGCAAACTATTTGCAAAGGGTTGGTTGGCTTGTAACTTTTGGGAGACTGTGGGAAAGAAACTCTGTTTCTGGATTGTATATTTTTTATAGAGGATTAATGAAAGGCAGTGGCTTTGTTTCATGAGATTCATGTGGTTGTGAGTGTAGAAAATGTGTCTCTTATGTTTCATATGTATTTGTTATGTTTCATATTTCATTTCATATTCATTTCCAGTGAAATTTTCTAAGTTAGCTAAGGTAGAATTCAATTTTATTGCTCTGCCTATGGGAAAATTTCATGTTCAGTGTTCATTCTTCTGTTGAAAAGGATTCATGATGTCCATGCCCTTTTCACCCTCTTAATAAATCTCTCCATTCCACACTATCTTAAACTAAATTGCTAGGCTTTCCTCCTATCTTAACTCACGAAGTAATCCGTGCCTTTATTTTAAGTTCCCTGTTCATTGAGGTCCATTGGTCCCATATCATCCCAGAAACACAGTCATTCATAAAAATCACTTCTTCTATCCATATTCACTTACTAGCCTAAGATAAATATTTCGGTGTAAGTCATCTCAGACCATTTTGTTTATCTATCCACTGAGTGTGACTCGGAGAGAACCCTTTCCTGTTCTGGTATGGCTTGCTACTAGACTGAGCGTGGTTTGTGGTTACCCTGAATTTTGCCTTCTTTCAGCCTAAGGTGGATTTAGGTTCTAACATAGTGGCGAATCCACTAGGGAAAGAAATCAATCCCCTTGCTTCTTAATAATTCTAAGCTTACGGATGATAAGTTTAGGATTTGATAGGCTGAGTAAAGTTGGTTGTGTCCTTTGATTTTTCTCAATAGAATGTTGGCTTCTAGAAGATACACAAGAGCTAATCCAGATCCCGATCCTCCGCACATCTACGAAAATCCCAATTTGATTTCAAGAATTCATCATCAAGAAAGCTCTAGATCACCCGTGCTCAAATCCCATTCATGCCCGGACATTTTTGAGTATATTGGAGAGCTAGAGTTTGATGAGCAGTTTGAATTATCGTTGTTCGAAACCAAGTCCGAAAGAGCGGTTGACTCTACTGTCCACAATCCACAGTTTCTTGTAGACTTGGAGATGGAAAGGGATAAATGGTCTATTGATAACTACATAGTAGCTCAGCTTCAAACTAAAATTTCTAGCCCCTTACAAACTATGCACACTCCTCCAACACCTCTAAGGACAAATCTGCCAAGAGTGATGGCTGCCCGTTTTGCACCTCTTGTGTTGCCTCAAGTTTTAGATGATATGCCTGCATAATACCAAAGAAAAATCCCATTTTTTGATGGCACTCCTAATGGCATTACTACTCAGCAACATGTGGATAGAATGGCAAACTTCTATGAACTTCATGAGATCGATGCGGATAATGTGGCAATGAGACTTTTTGTACAGACATTTGTAGGTGAAGTGAGGAAATGGTTCAGAGGTTTGCCGGCTACATGTATCACTACCTTGGCTGACCTACAAAGACAATTTTTAAACTGCTAGGAAGTGAAAAAGAATCCTCTTCAAATTCTGGTCGAATACAAGCAAATCAAGAGAAACACTGGCGAGTCGGTCCAAGATTACTGCATTAGATTCAATACAGTTTATAATGAAATTCCAAATAATCTAAGGCCACCCGTGGGACTAGCCATGTTGAAGTTCCCGGATGGTTTTGATGCTTACATGGCTTATCAATTGAGAGAAAGAGAACCGGCCACAATGGAAGACATGCAGAAGATAGTGGTTAGCGTTGAAGTAAATCTGGTAACCAAGAGAGATAGAGCAAAAGCAGAGAAGAAGGTCACTGCAAAGGAAGAATCTTCCTCGGTAGATCAACTACTTCGAAAGGTAGAGCAGATTCTTGAAAGAGTGAAACTTGACAAACCGGAGCCACAAGTTAGAAATCCTAACTTTCATGGGCAGCAACAACGACAATATACAATAAGACAGAGAGATCAGTGAGCCCAAGAGCAGATTGTACAACAGCCAGTGCAGACACCTTTGCAGCAAAATTTTGTCCATGGACCGGAATCAGATGAGGACGGGAATGTAATAGTTGAAGAAAATCACCTCTTTACTCTTGGTGATTTTCCTATTTATCTCACTGAAGAGGAAGAGTATGCAGAGAGTTCAGCGACACACAAAGACGTAGATTTCATTCTAGCAAGCGACACTGTCTTGGAGGAAGAATCAGATGAATACCAAAGAGGCTATATGAATGCTTTGTCCGCCCAACAACAGAAATATGCACTTAGAAACAGAGATGTGCCAGTTAGACCCATTTAGAAAAAGAATGATGTTGAAGCATCAAAGAATGATTTAGCAGTTACACAAAGGAAAGGAAAGGAGGCGGTTGATCCAGAGAGCAGCAAATCACCATCACCAAAACAATCACATCAGCAAGTTACATCAAAAGAAAAGGAAAGGAAAGAATTCCCAGTCAAAGAGGTAGAAAAGATTCCCACTTTCAATTTAGAGAAGGAGATTGCTAAATTGAATATATCCATCCCCTTGACTGAAATATTGAAGAACAACAGTTATAAAGGACAAGTAACTAAAATGTTAAATTTAGACTCAATTTCTGACATGGTGAATGTCGAAGATGATCAACCTGAAATGATTTTTGGGCCAACATCAAATGGCGAGTCTCCCGATAGTGATGTGCCACCTTTTTACATCAGTTTAAGGTTGCATGATTTTGTGTTACATAACATGATGTTCGATTCCAGAGCCTCTCACAATCTCATGCCCAAGGCAATCATGGATAAGCTTGGTCTAGACATCACCTGACAATATCATGATCTCTATTCATTTGATTCCAGTAGATTAAGATGTATAGGTCTCATCAAATACTTGGTTGTGAGTTTGGATCAGCTCCCAATGAAGAATGTTTTGATGGATGTTGTGGTAGCAGACATTCCTCCAAGGTTTGGCATGCTTCTTTCTAGGTCTTGGGTAGCAAAACTAAAAGGGACACTACAGCTAGATTTCTCCTATGCAACGATTCCAGTATTTGGAAAAATGAGGAAATTGTATCGGGAAGTACATGATCAAAAGCAAGGAGAAACCACTAAATCATCCTATTAACTATGTATATACATATTTAGAGTCTTTTGTTTTGTATTCAGATAGTTTAAATGATATAGATAGTCAGTTGGTAGAAGCAGATGATATTATGGAAATAACAAAAAATTTCAGAGAAGTTTTGAAGAAAGAAGAACAGGAACAACAAAACACCGTTGGGAAATCAGCTGAAAGCAATGGACAACAAGTAGACAAGGCACAACAAACATATTTCCAGCACTTGCAAGAAGAGGAAGAAGGTTTGTGGACCATGGATTTCTATGGAGTAGTGGGAAATGATGGTGCTGGAATTGGAATTTGGGTACGCAGTCCTTTCTCCGCCCCAAACAAGGTCCCTAGTAACGTACGGGTATGCTCTTACAAGTTGGATTTTGAGTGTTCAAATAATGAAGCTGAGTATGAAGCTCTGATTGCTGGCCTAAAGATTCTAAGAAAGCTGAACGCCAAGAGGATTTCAGTATATGGCGACTCCGAATTGGTTATCAAGCAGGTCAGAGGCGAATATCAAGCAAAGCATCCTAGGATGCCGGCCTACCGTAAAGTAGTCCTAGACATTTTGAAATTATTTTTGGAATACACCTTGACATGTGTGCCTCGTATACAAAATAGTATTGCTGATGCTCTTGCTAAGGCAATGAGTAGTTTGAAGATCTCAATGAACTCTAGTAACAAATTCGAAATTCATGTCAAGCATCGTCCAACCGTTTCAGACAATCAGAGATATTGGAAAGTGTTCTAAGATGATGAGGAGATTGATGATTTTCTGCAAAACAAAGGCAAGTTTAAAGAGACCTCAATTGATGAAGAAAATGATGATGGAAAAGGTAATGGTACAGATGAAATGCAGATCAATGAAATGGACGTGTTGCAACTGAAAAATAACATTATTCCCAAAGGCTTGATACCTCTAGAAGAACTCTTCGATCAAGATGATGTAGCCCGCAAGCCAACATTGCAGCCAACAGAGAAGGGTGTGGAAGAGGTCAATATTGGGACAGCTGCAAATCCTAAATTGGTAAAATTGTCCAAAGCATTGTCACCAAAGATCAAGGACAAATATATCAGTTTGATGTCTTCTTTGCAGATGTGTTTGCTTGGGACTATTCCGACTTAAAGACATATGACACCAATATAATTCAGCACACTATACCCATCAAGCCCAATCAAAAACCATTCAGACAGAAGTTGAGAAGGTTGAATCCAAAGTTGCTACCATCTATTGAAAAGGAGATCAATAGGTTGTACAAATCAGGGATCATTGTGCCAATCAGATTTTCAGATTGGATCTCCAACTTGGTGCCCGTAAGGAATAAGACAGGTGAGATTCGCTTATGCATTGATTTCAGAAATCTCAACAAATTCTCATTGAAGGACAACTATCCACTACCCAAAATGGACCATATACTTCAACGAGTAGTCGGAGCATCCCACATGTCACTGCTTGATGGTTATTCCGGATATAACCAAGTTTTTGTCCATGAGGATGACCGAGACAAGACATCGTTCACCACTCCATGGGGAACTTTTCATTACACAAAAATGCCTTTCGGTTTGAAGAATGCAGGTGCCACATTTTTGCAAACGAGAAGGATGTCTTTTTGGTGGTGTATTTGGATGATTTGACGATGCTTTCTAAATCTGATGAAGAACACATGTACCATCTTAAAACTGTTTTCCTAAAGTGCAGAAAATATGGCTTGTCGTTGAATCCAAAGAAGAGCTTGTTCGCCATGGAAGAAGGAAAACTACTCGGGCACATTATCTCAAAGGATGGCATCCGTATTGACCTGGCATGTGTGCAAGCAATTCAGCAAATAGATCTGCCCCGGAATAAAAAGGAGATAAAATCGTTCAATGGCAAGATGAACTTCCTCCACTGCTTTGTACCCAATCTCGCTGAGCATCTAAGAGAGATGACAAACATGCTTAAGAAGGACAACCAAGTAAAATGGATGGAAGAGGCTATAAAATCTTTCAATTTGGTCAAATTGTCTCTTTCCTCAACACCAGTTCTAGTCAGCCCGAACTACACTCAGGATTTCATATTGTTTTCATTTGCTTCGGAGCATACTATGGCAACGGTATTATTGTAGAAGAGAGATGATCATGAAAGACCCATTGCATTTTTCAGCAGATCTATAAGAGACGCAGCTTTAAAGTATAACATCATTGAGAAGCAATCCCTTGCACTTGTGAAGGAATTGAAAGATTTCCGGGTGTATATTCTACATTCTCACGTTCTGGCCTATGTTCCCAACGCTACTTTAAAAGATGTTTTAGTGCAGGCCGATCTAGAAGGAAGAAGAGGCAAGTGGATTGGATCCTTGTTGGAATATGACGTAGAAATAAAGCCCACAAAACTGGTGAAAGGACAGGGATTGGCGAAGCTAATGGATGAATAAAACTTGCATGCTTTGCACATAAATCTGATCGCTGCTATGTCCGATGAGAACGGTGAAGAAACACCAATTCAGGTATCTGAAATGTTTTCTCTTTCTCCATGGTATTCTGACATCATATATGTGCTCAAAATTTTGTCACCTCTGCCCGACATGACTAGAAACAAAGCAAGAACACTCAAGTTGAAGGCTGCCAAGTTTTGCATTCTTAATTCAGCACTATATTGGAAAGATCCCAGTGGTGTTTTGTTAAATTTTTTGGTGGAAAAGGAAGCAAAGCAAGTCATGGAGGACTGCCACCAAGGAGACTGTGCAAGTCACCTTTTTTGGAAGTCAACAACAAACAAAGTTTTGAGAGCAGGGTACTATTGGCCGACATTGTTTGCTGATGTATATAAGATGGTTAAGCGTTGTCATAAGTGTCAGATTTTCAATGGAAAGCGGAAGTTACAGCCTCTACCACTCAAGCCCATAGAGGTGAGCGCCCCTTTTCAGCAATGGGGGTTGTTTCATTGGCGAAATTCATCCCGATTCTTCTGGACAACATAGATGGATCCTCACAGCCACAGATTAGTTCACAAAATGGATTGAGGCGATTCCCACTAGACAAGCTACAGATGCGGTAATCATTTCATTCCTCGAAAATAACATCTTGTCTCGCTTTGGTTGTCCGAATAAGCTAATCACTGATAATGCAGCAGCTTTCAAATCAAAGAGGATGGTAGAGTTTTGTCATAAATATCACATCATTTTGGGTCATTCAACTACCTATCATCCGCAAGGCAATGGATTGGCAGAATCTTCAAACAAATCATTGGTCAACATAATCAAGAAGCTGATGGAAATAAACAAGAAGAGATGGCATAAGAGGCTGGTAAATGCGCTTTGGGTAGATCGAGTCAGCCAGAAGAAATCCATAGGTACGTCACCGTTTGAGCTTGTTTATGGAGTTGATACATTATTTCCTCTCTCACTGCCCTGGTTGTCAAACTTCTTCAGGAGGCCAGCAGTGAAGAAGATCCCATGCAGAGAAGGTTGAATCAAATGGTCCACTTGCAACAGACCAGAGAAGAAGTTTTCAAGAACACATCCAAGTTGAAGGAAAAAATCAAGAAAATTTATGACAGAAAGGCAAAGGTGGATAAATTTCAAGTGGATGATGTAGTGCTGAAGTGGGATGCAAGGAATGAGGAGAAAGGCAAGCACAGTAAGTTCGAGAACCTCTGGAAAGGTCCTTTCAAGGTTGCAACATATCGAGGGTAGAATGCTTTTCTTCTGAAGGAAATAAACGAAGAAGATTGTCCAGGAGGGCCGATCAATGGTCGGCTTCTCAAGTGGTACCATTTCTAAGTTATCAACGCTGCTTCCACTATCACTGTAAATACCATTTTATTTCAATTTCGTTAGAGTTGTTCAAGCTAGTCTTTAAGTCATTTCAATGTCAAGTTTGAATTGGTTTTTTTTGGTCATTTCAGTTTCATAAATGAGTCAAAGTCCTATATTATTTATCAATATGATGACTCCATAGCCCAATGGATGAAGGCACTATCTAGGTCTTCCAGAGATCTGTTGTTCTTGGCACCTCCAAGGAGCTACCATCCCCCATCGGAGCCAATGTTAGAGTCGGTCTGGTCAGTCCTCCGTCAAAGATCAAAACTCTTTATGCATTTCATGTTTAGGTGTCCCGCTCCATTCTCCCAACTGCATTATGCTAGGGGCATGCCATAATCTGGCAGAGAAGGTCATGATAGTCATTCCCCCTCTTGTCTGGCTCCTATTGGCTCAGGTCTTTTTTCAATAATCATCAAAGTCCATGACAGTCAAGGTCTGGTCCTTTAAAGGACAAAGGTCATTTAAAGGTCTAGGTCTAGGAATTCATTGATTTGGTCTTTGAACATGTCCAGTAAAGCCATGTAGGCCAGAGTGAGGCCTTTACATAGTTATGGTTCAGAGAGCTTCATCATCATGCAGATAGACTCTGACTCTTCTTCAAAACTCTGTTTTGAAGAAAAGTCAAACAGTGTCATTTATGACAAAATTTTCAAAAAAGTCACTAGATTTTTTCAAATGTAATCATGGTTTTCGTGACCAAATGTCCTGTCATGCAATCCCTACAAAGAGTGCCAAGAATTGTGTCATTCGAGTTAAAATTTCAAAGGGAAAGTGAAAATCAGTGTGTTTTAAAGTCAATGAAAAAGTGAAAAACTCAAACATTATAAAAATGGGTTTTTGAAGAGGAAAAAATTAAACCCATCTCTTCCAAGGCTATATATACAATTTTTTGTCAAAAACAAAGGCATTGTGCTATTACAAGCCTTGGAGAAGTGTTGGAAAGGCGTGAGTGTGCATTGGTGAGCGATTGAGTGAGTTGGAGGCAGCTTTGGAGGGCGTGTCGCATATACCCAGGAGCACGGCGCACACGCAGCCTGCCACAATGCAAATTTCCTAAGGGCACGACGCATACCCAGGGCACAACGCACTGGGCTTTGCGCACGGCGCATACAGACAGGGGCCTAAACAAGTAGCTCGAAGCGGCTTGGAGGCGACTTTGGAGGGCACGACGCATATACCCAGGAGTGCGGCGCACACGCAGCCTACCCACAGTGCAAATTTCCTAAGGGCGCGACGCATACCTAGGGCACGACGCACTAGGCTTTGCGCACGGCGCATACAGGCAGGGGCCTAAACAAGTGCCGAAATGCTCCCAAATTTTGGTGAAGCATATCAAATTGAGAGGTAGGCTCTTTAAAAGCACTTTCCCATCAAATTTTTCCAATGATAGGGTGTTTATAAAGATATTTCAATGCCACCAAAATGTATAAAATCTACCATAAGAAATCGCCAAGAAATTGATGGCTAGGGTTGTTTAAATGTCTTGATAGTGCCAAGGTTTCACTCCACTCACCTTTTCCCCTCACCCATCACTTTTCCCATCTTCTGTTGGGTTGTGTTATATTCTTTCCACATTGTTAACAGGGGGTTTGAGGGGTACCCGTAACCCCACTTTATAGGGTCCGGGGCAGCGCCCCGGAAAATTTTGGTTTTTGACCCTATGTTAGGTTGAGCGGACCCACCTATGGTTTTGTGCATGATTTTCGCACATGTTTTTTGGACGTGATGGTTTTCGGTCCATGGTTT
>APFE030470037.1:24044-57086 GCA_000404065.3 Pinus taeda | reverse complement strand
GGGCTTGGGATTCCAGCCACTATGTCCCATTGATGTGGCCATGCCATTTATAGCTACTCACATAGATTCGGCTCATGTCCAGTCCAAAACAGATAAATAAAATAGCTTCATTGAGCACATCCAACATATTCGCCAGCAGATCCATGACATTATGGAGAAATCAAATGCCAAGTACAAGCAGAGACATGATCAACACCGGGTGCCACACAAGTTTTAGGTGGGTGACAAAGTCTGGTTGCATTTGCAAAAGGGATGCCTTACTGGAGCCTATCGGAAACTTAGACCACTCCGATATGGTCCTTACACCATTACCAAGGCCATGGGAGACAATGTATTTGAGCTCAGGATTCCCCCATTCCTTGGTATGCTCCCAGTGTTCAATGTGGACTGCCTTCGGCCATACTTTCCACCATTACTAGACACATCTAACATTGCAGAACAACTCACACCCACAGAGTTAAATCCAGATTGTATGGAACAAGTTGCAACTAATCGAATCATGGACACACAGGTCAAACACACTCGCTAGCAGAATATCCAATTGTATCGAGTTGCCAAAGCAGGCCAACTCTTTCACCAGGGCAAGTGGTTCACCAGGGACCAAGTTCAACAAAAGTTTCCTCATCTCATGGAGGAACTCAAGGCAATGGGGACCATTGCTTCCTAAGGGGGGAGGAATGATCGAAGTGGATATTGGTGGCCACCTGCCAAATCCACTTGGACCCCCACCATTGTTTCTTTCAGCTCTTCAGTTTCCTAAATTGTAGCACAATTTACTATTTTTAGTAGTTTTTCAGGTCCAGAACTTCTGGAGCCATTTTGAGGCCCTAAACGATGTTTTTTGGGAAATATGGGGGCAACATGGGTCGATGGAATGATGTTGCCCTTCCCAAAGTAGCAGTGCTCGGATAGATGTTTCTAACGAGCTATTGTACGCGTTAAACGGAGATCGTATGCCAAAGTTACGACCCTGGGAAGTTGATGTACCAATTTACCCAAACGGGGCCCACAATTTGGCATTTCATCTTCTAGGGTTAGGTTTTTGAATGTTAAGGGTTTTCCATTATTTCTCAACAATAAATAGGCCTTTGAGCCTCATTGTAACACAGTTCAGAGGCATGTAACTGCCACATCTCTTCTTAGAGATAAGTTATCATCGCCCTAGATGGTTTATTTTCAACTCTGTTTGTAAGCATATTTCAGTGTTTTCCATTAATGAAATCAAGTATTATTTCCGTTGCACCTTTGTTTATATGGTTATCTCTGTATTTTGTTGCGTTCCTGTTTAAATCCGGATGAAATTGTATGCTATATGATAGATGTATCATATGTTTTCAAATCATCATATTTCCAAGCGAAGACATTTTTATATTTATGCAATAACCTAATGAATGCAATTCTTTCTTCTGAATAAAGTCCTAATCCCAAATTGATGTTTTGTGGATTCTCCTCAGTACCAAGGTTTATCAATCAAATCTCAAAGTAGAACTTTGGAGCTTTGAATTAGTAATCTGTTTAAACCTGTCTTTGATGTCATAAAGATCTTCAAGCTTGACCAGTGGTTTAGGTATT
Source organism: Pinus taeda (assembly GCA_000404065.3). NCBI lineage: Eukaryota > Viridiplantae > Streptophyta > Pinopsida > Pinales > Pinaceae > Pinus > Pinus taeda. The sequence goes on along the minus strand of APFE030470037.1, from coordinate 55,514 downwards.
GAGTTTTCTTCAAGCTTTTCCTTCATTTGAAGGCCATGGTCATTTTCATCAATAATTTGATCATCATAGGATTTGTTAAAAGTTAAGAAATTTAAAATTTCATCATCGTGATTGAACACTCGCCAGTTAGTGACATTATTAGGAATTGACGGTCCAAAAATTAACTCTATTGAGAATCTATCGGGACTGTAATCTTCAGATGGAAGGAGCTTAGAAGCAACATTAGCTAGTAAGTTTGCTGCTGCATTCTAGGATCTAGGGATGGGAGAAATATTGAATGCCAAAAGTTGAGATATTAGGTCTTGTACCAAGGAATGATAGTGTTTAAGGTGACTAGAAAGGCAATGAATAGTATTTCTGACTTGTCTTATAACAATTTCTGAATCATCGAACACTTTCAAATATTGAACTTTAAGACCAATTGCTTTGTAAAGTCCTTGAATCAAGGCTTCATATTCAGCTGTATTATTTGTGCATTCAAATTCCAACCTGCATGATAACATGGCCTTTTCTCCCTCAGGACTAACTAAAATACATCCTGCTCTTGTACCTTCACTATATTTAGACCCATCAAAATATAATGACCAAAACAAAGATTTATCTATAGTTTTATTTACAGTTTCCTCAACAATTTTAACACACCTTGATGTATTTATTTGAGAAAAAATTTCAATTTGAGATGTGAAATTATTAACTGAGACGGGTGATGGTTGAGCAGTAAAATTGCCAAAAAATGATTCAGATGAGTAATTCCCCAAAATATTGTTATTGAATGCTATTGGGTGATTTTCTTGTTCGAAATCAACAACAGTATGGGTCATATGTTTCTCTCAATCAATCTTTATTTGATTTGGCTTTCCTTTATAAGGTAGCCACATATGAGACCAATCGGTGGAAATATAGCCATGAAGTTTCTCGGACCAGTCTCTACTCAAAATCAAACCATAGAATTTAGGTATGTCAACGATTAAAATATCAATTCTCTAAACCACTCGTGGATCATCTGATAACGTAATAGTAACTGAGTTGATATCTCCTAAAACCTAGACTTTAGTTCTATCCAACTGGACAATATGAATTGCAGACTTTTGGGATTCAATGTTCAGTTTGGAACAAACTGAAGCTGACATTATATTCGAGGAAGCCCTTGAGTCAATCAAACAGTTGTGTAGATTTCTATTATAGATCTCGTAGGTTAAGAGAAAAGGAGGAGTATGGGAATTCGATCTATCTCTGATTAAGACAACATCAATAGCTTCTACTCTTCCAGGAGGTGGTTTACCTATTTCATTGGCAACTTTGGACAATACAACATTTGGAAGAGGAGAATAAGGTACAACATCTAACTCCTTAAGCAAAAAATTTTGTTGATGTTTGAGTTTACTAAGCTCAAACATAGTGATATTTTCCTTTGTTTTCTTCATGTCTTCAATAATGTTTTAGTCCATAGAATCTCTAAATACTTATGTTTTAGATGTTGGAGGTGGATTTGAAGCTGATGGCTGATTTTGAGAAGGTATTGTTGTGGGTTTATTTGTGGGAGTTTTCTCTTTTGTAGGAGTACTCGTATTCCTTTTCTTCTGAGTTATTTTAATAGGTTCAAGAGTACCCTTACTCTTCGTAGTTACAGGAAGGCTTCCTGTTCATTTTCTGTATCATAATTAGGCAAAATAAAGTCCCACATTCTATGACATTCTATAGTTACTTCTTCTGGTTCTTCAGATGATAAGACTGTTTCTTCTTCTTCTTTCTCTTCGGGATCTGATTTTGCATTGGATATAGCATTTGATGGCTTTAATTCAAGTTTCTAAATGGTATTTTTGTTGAAGTCTTAGCTACTTGCTTCTTATTTCTACCATTTCGTTTGACATAGTCTTGAGAATTTTTTGAAGACCTTCCATATCATATGGATCTTTATCCATTTTCTTCTTTGAATCATCTTTGAAAGAGAATTTTTTAGTTTTTTTGTCTTCAAGAGCAACCTTCTTTTCTAAATCAACAATGTGTTTTTCTACAACAAGTGCCTCTTTCATATTTTCTGCTAGAGTTGTTTTTGCAGCTCTATCTACAAAGATAGCTATATTTGAAGGTAACACTATTATATACCATTCTCTTCTGATTTTCTCCCTGGGTTTAGAGGTAGTTGGAATCTTATTCAAGAATTTATTAAATCATGAATTGAACTCTTTTATAGGTTCTTTAGATTCTATCCTAAGATTCGAAAGATCATTGATTAACATTTCTAGAGATCTTTCATCACCGTATTTAGTCAAGAACTGTTCTTGAAAAATGTTCCAACTAGTAATGGATCCTGATGGAAAGGAAAAATACCAAGACCCAGCTGATCCTTTTAAGATATAAGGGAAAATCCTAACAGCGACATCTTCTTCTGTAACTCCTTTCAAGTTAACTGCCAACATAAAGTTGTTAATATGCTCATCAGCTTATATGCTTGCATCTAGATTAAATTTCAGCAACCATTTTTCAGGATGTGCTGGCAATGGGTTTAATGGTGCAGGCATCGTGACCGCACCAGGATTATTCCATGGATTTTGTGCCATTGTTGAAATAATACTAGATGAAAGTGCCGATAAAGTTCCAGATGATTGAGAAGGAGCAGATATTGAAGTTTGAGGAGGTTGAGAAATAGATGTTGAAGTTCCAATTCCCTGTTGAACAACAATTTTTAATGGAGGAGTGGATGGTTGACTTTGAAATGGAGAATATGAAATGGAGGATGATGATGGGATAGTTTCACTATCAGATCCTTCAGTTGTTTTCCTTGCCATTTGCCTTTTAGGTAAAGGCAACTCAGTAGGTTCAATACCAAGCTTTTCACTCTGAAGTCTATTGAGGGGGTGAGAAGGAATGAATTGTGAAGTCACACTACCTTGAGATACCTCAGATTTCTGTGGTGATATTGAGAAGCCTTGAAGTTTATGGATGAGAGACTGTACTTCAGGAGATTCAGGATTTAATTTATCTAAGATATGTTGGGGTTGAGCAGTGGTAGTTGTCTTCTCTTCTTCTCGTTTGAAGATTGGAGTTCCAACATGCAAAGGAGAAGTCAGAGGTGAGGTGGAGGGAGATTTACTCTCAGAATGGGTTGTAGGTTTGGGTTTACTCACCATTCACAGTTCATGCCCTCCTTCTAGTGCCAAAAATGTTGATGCCTCGAAAATTATTGCATCAACATTAGGGAAAACCACCCGGTCCGGACCTTAAAGGCAACTCCTTTTCCATTTGGTGTGGTGGCTCCAATTAGATATAATGGGACTAGTTTCCCAATGATTTGTAAATACGATGGGTAAGTGATTGATTTTCTATTATCTAATGATAATGATGGACGATTTATTCTAAAATGCAAATTCATAAACGACTGATATATCCTGGGAAATTTTGACTTTAGTGCAACTTTTGATAATTCTTATTTACAAATAGGCATATAGATGATTCCACTTATAAATAAAAGCATTCATTCATATGATAATTACTTTGTTCAAGTAGTTGAAAAAAGTAATAATTAACACATTATTACACTATTTTTCATATATCATTGACATAAATACGATTGAAAGAATAACATTCCTTAAACATTTAATAGTGATAAGTAAAAGGACTGTTGTTAAAATACATACATATATCAAATGATAGCAAGGTTGAATAAACACTGATTCATATAAAGAAATGAAGCAAAGACATAGATAATAGTACCATACATAATTTGAATCCCTTCCAATATCAATCACATTCAGATCTCATCTTTCAACTTAGAAATACTCTCACAAAAAGCAATAGTGCATATCTCATCAAAGTATTCTTCATTAAAATTCAGAATATAGGTCCAGTCTTCATAAAAAAATATATATTGGAAGCACAATAGTGCAAATCCCGATCCAATTTTTGATACAAAAATTGAGGACCCTTTCTAAAGACATGAAAGGGTCTATAAATACTATCTAAGCTAACTAAATATGAAATAAAAACGTTGTGAGCTAGTATAACCAAATCATAAAAATCTCCTTGAAATAGACATGCTTGCAGTCGGTAGAACGATTCACTGTTTCGGCTAATTATCCTTTAGTTTGATCTGGCATATAGTGAGCATTGGTTGCAATTCTGGAGAGTGACTTATACGTGAATGTAGTTGTGTTGAATACATAGCATCATTAATTTCAGGAATCATGTAACCAATTGCGTCCGTTAAACATTTCATTATTGCCTTTTGACTATGCAGTTTAACCAGGAAAAACCAAAAGGTGTCCTAAGTTAAACTTTGGATGCCTGCGATTAATCTCTCCTTTTTTCTAATTCCTGTTTGCATGTCTGCTCCAATGCTTTAATATATGGCAATTTACTTGTAGTGCATTCTGAAATCAAATTAGACAGATAAAGAGTATCATTAATTAATTCAATCAAATTACCAGTCGCTGATCTACATCTTGAATTTTCCCTCTTTGCTTTCATCAATTGAGATTTCCATTCTAGGAACAGAATCTCCTTATGTGATTCCATGATTTTAGGCAGATTTGCAGCTTGTCCTTCCTTGGTTTCTTGCCAAGAAAGAAAGTTTGTTAATGTCTCATCGACCTGCTCCAAATTCTGCCTTACGTCAACTGATTTATCAATCATTGATGAAGAAATTTCATAGAGGGGCTCGACAAGAGAAATATTATGAGGTTTTAGTTAGGATAGGTGGGGACATGATGGCTTGGTTCCCATGGATGAGCCATGGGAATAGGGAGTTGTAGGTCAGAAGGTTCAATTTTTTTCTCGGAGGATCGTTTTACTGTAATACAAAGCGTTGAATGGAACCAGGTTGATGTGTAGAGCGGGAGATGGTTCACAAATCCGAGCCAGTGGACATAGAACCAACACTAGAAGACCTTCTTACTTGCTGGGGTCATGAAGTGTTAGAGAAAAATCTGAAACTTTTCTTTTCAAATAGTGCAACGAAATCAGCTTTACTTGACGAGGCAATGGAAGAAGGGGGTTTGAAAAAAGGCGCTCAGGAAAGGGTCCTTGTAAAAAACCTTATTTTGAAAGGGGTACTCCCCAGCCTGTCGAGGTCTTCGTTCGGTGAAGAGAAAGGAGGGGATCCGAAAGGATCTGGAGAAGAGGGACAAGCGTGAACACTGGCCTCAACTTCTGACGTTGGGGTAAAAAGGACAGTTGGGGAGGCGGACGAAGGTAACAGTGAACCTGTTGGAAGGCGAACTGAGCTGCTTGAGGCAGAAGAGGCAGATGCTCCTGCTAATCATAACCTAGGAGAGGGAGATACCTAGATGGAGGTTGTGGGTGGGAAGAGGAAGAAGAACAAACCTATCAGAAAAAAGGAGGAGCGGCCTAGATACATTTTTGGAGTGGATATTCGTATAGATTAGGCAATGGAAGCCTCAGAAACCTTCTTAGTTGGCAGAGTTCATGGAAGAAATTTCTCGGTAGACTACATCAAGGATTGGGATCAGTCAGAATGGAAAGAAGCTCCGGGTCAGCCAGAAGAGATCAAGAATTTGGACAGAGGTTGGTTATGCATTAGGTTTGGACAAAAGAAGCATGTTGAAGGGGTGCTGGAAAGCACTAGAGCTTCAGGAAGAGGCCAATATTATTCAGAAGATGGATGTCCCTGTTTGATGCCTAGAAAGAAAAAATGGTGGAGTCTCCAGTCTGGGTCAAATTACTGGGTCTCCCTATGCAATTCTGGACTAACTTGGCCTTCACTTCAATGGGTAATACTCTAGGGAAGTTTCTCAACATTGATAGATCATATCTACGAACACATGATTGGAGTGTTGCCCGTATCCTCGTATGCTTAAACCCCAGAGAAGGTTTGGCAAATGCTATGAACTTGAAGTATCGAGGTCTAGAGTTTATTCAAACCCTGAACTATGAAAACCTCCCTTTCAGATGCCATCATTGCCATAAATATGGACATCTGGCCTAGGAGTGTCCTCTCGGATACCATCGCTGTTGAAGACAAAGGAGAAGTGGAAAAAATCTGGAGGCAAATCAGGAGGTGTCCACATAAGAAGAAGGGGCTTAGATCAAGGAGAGCAATCTTAAGGCAAACGCTCAGGGGTTGGGTCTGGAGCAAGCGAAGGAAGTTGAATAGGAACAGCTTGGGTTTGTAGCTAGTGAGTCTATCTCAACCCCGATGTCTTTCATGGGAACCTCAGCAGTCTCTGAAATGGCAGGGGTGGCACAGGCGAGTTCACTTCTATCCCCTTCCTTCTCCGTTTTCTCTTCTTTTGCTTTATCTCAATCATGTTGTGATGAGTCTGGCCCTTTCAGGCAGCTCTTGAATGATTTGTCAGACCTGAGGAAGGGTCTAGCCTCTTTAGACAGTGTTATAATGGCCATTCATTCCTCTCCTAAGATGACCTCTATTCCCATGGATGTTGTCTCATCTATCCCTTCTAGTGTCTGGAGCCCTAAACCCCCCTACAATCTTAGACCTTTGGCCAACAGAAAGGGGAAAGGGCTTGGTGTGAGAGGTTTGGAGCTGGAAATGGTGTTAGCAGGCCCGAGGAAGCTAAGAGGAAGAAAATCTAATCTTTTGAAGGCACAGTTGAAGACTGTCATCGATATTGCTGGCGGGAAGCAGATGTCTCTGCCAGGGGTGCTTAGAGAAAAGTGGCCAACCCCTGAGATTTCTCGATGATCATCTTATCCTACAATTGCAGGGGTCTAGCTAGTCTACCCAAAAAGCTAGCTCTGAAGGAACTGGTCAGGACCAACAAACCTGATATTATCTTGCTCCAAGAAACTTTGGGGAAGGGGGAAGAAGTTACAGGATGCCTTGTTAAGCTTCTTTTGAGCTGGAGCTTCTGTGCCATTGATGCTAATGGAAATTTGGGAGGGGTGGCTCTGGGCTTCAACGCGAAGTTACTTCGAGAGATCTCCTCTTGGGGATCGGAAAATGTCTTGGCTTTGGAACTATACTCCAATGAACTTTGCATCCCTTTTCTTATTCTTAATGTCTATAGACCTGTTTTGGATCGGGGAGAGGTTTTGGAACCCTTTCTTCACAAAGTCTTTGTTGACGCACCCAAATCTTATAATTGAAGGAGGTATTAATTTTTCTTTGGGGATGATAGAATCTTGGGGGCCGAAAGCCAGGGTAGATCCCCTTTCTGGTTTCTTTCAAAATAAACTAGCCTCATCTCTCCTAGTGGATGTCTCCCCGCTCAAATTGTGCCCGATGTGGAGGAATCGAAGAATAGGAGAATAATGGATTGGGAAGAAACTTGATCGTTTCCTGCTTTGTGAATGATTGGCAGAAAATTTACAGGCTTTTAGACATTGGGTTGGGGAAGGTGGTCTTTTGGATCATTTCCCTGTCTTGATGGAAGTGAAGGGAGCTTTCACTAAACCGGACACTCCCTTTAAATTTAATGCCTCTTGGCTCTCAGATGCAATTTTTATTAGCCTCTTGCATAACACTTGGAAGAAAGATGATCTCAATGAAGATGAGAGTCGCAACAAGGTTTTTATGGATAATTAAAAGGATGAAGGTTGCCTCTAAATATTGGGCCCTCCAAAAGAAACTGAAGGAAGAAGAAACCCTAGAAATTGTTATCTCTGAGCTTGCCCTCCTGGAAGACCCAGGCGGTAATGGCTATGGAACAGTAGAGTCTCGGGCTAGACTTTAAGAGTTGGAGATGGAAAGGAGGAGAATCCTCCAGCTAGGAGAGGAAAGTTGGCGCTTAAAAAGTAGAGCGATCTGGTTGCAAGCAGGGGACGATAACACCAAGTTTTTTCAAAATTATACTAAAGGAAGGAAAAACTCTAATACAATTTGGGAAATGAAGAAAGCCAATGGTGAACAGGCTCGTTCTTTTGAATATTTGGCCTCATTAGGGGTCAATTATTTCAAGAATATTTTCAAAGCGCCAGAGGAAGTTTCTATTGCAGAAGTTATAAGAGTCACCCAGTTCTTTCCAAGGTTCATAGAGGAGGAAGGAAACGACTCCATCATGGCACCTGTTTCTAAGGAGGAGGTAAAAGACATTCTCAAATCAATGCAAAAGGACAAAAGCCCCGTCCCAGATGGCTGGACCGTCAAATTTTTCCAACACTTCTTTGATTTCATTAGAGATGAGTTGGTGGCAGTCGTGGAAGATTCTAGGCGTACAGGATCAATATATCATCCCTTCAATGCCACATTTCTAGCCCTCATTCCCAAATCTGATCTCCCAGGTTATTTTGACAAATTCAGGCCCCTTTCCCTGTGCACATGTGTATACAAAATTATTGCAAAAGTTATTGCCTCCAGGCTAAAACCTGTCCTCTCCAGAAACATTTCCCTTGAGTAATTTGTCTTTCTAGATGGGAGACAAATTCATGAAGTAGTAGGAGTTGCTCAAGAAACTCTTCATAGTCTAAAAATTGGGAAAAAAAAAGGAGTCGTGAAAATCGATTTGTCAAAGGCTTATGAAAGAATCAGCTGGCTGTACCTTAGGCTTCTGCTAACACATTTGGGTTTCAGGTATGATTTTGTGAGATGGGTTATGAGTTGTGTTTCTTCTTCTTCCATAGCTATTCTGATCAACCGAGCGGTCTCCAATTTTTTTAGTCTTGAACATGGCCTGCATCAAGGTTTCCCGCTCTCTCCCCTTTTTTTTTTCTGGCAGCAGATGGCATCAGCCTTATGATCCATGACACAAAAAGACAGGGAACTCTCAAAGGTATTGAAGTAGCTGATAATTTTTGGGTCACTCACCTCCTCTTCGTGGATGACATAATTCTATTTAGCAATGGAAGTCTCAAGGACTGTAGGATGCTCAAGAGGATGTTGGACCTTTTCCTGAAGGCTATTGGTCTCTGCATAAATGAGAGAAAATCCACACTCACATGCACAGGTTTTTCCAGAGAGTTGGTGCACAGAGTGGAGTTGGTCCCAAATTTTGAAGTCAAATCGCTGGAGGATACTTTTAAATACCTGGGGTTCTTTCTGAAGCCTGATAATTATAGGATCAAATATTGGAAATGGATCCTTGCAAAAATTGAATCCAAACTAAAACATTGGAGTTACAACTGGCTTTCCAGGGCAGGTAGGCTAGTGTTAATAAAATCTGTTTTGATGGAAGTCCCAGTCTATTGGGCTAGTCTGACAGGGGTTCCCAAAGGAATCTTATACTCAATTGATAAATTATGCAGCAGGTTTCTATGGGCGGGGTCCAAGCCAGAGAAAGTTACCCCTTGGATTGCTTGGGATAAAGTGGCATGTCCTAAAGAGTGGGGAGGCTAGGGTATAAAAAATCTTGCTTGCTTCTCCCAATATTTAGCAGCAAAGCTCGCCTGGAGGTTCATTTCTTCGGAGAACCTGTGGACCTCTATTTCTAAGAGAAACTATATTGATCCTCTTTCAACACTAGATTCGATCAGATTGCCGCAAAAGACTTCCAAAAACTCCTCGGTGGTTTGGAAAGCTATGTCGCTTCTGTCAAAGTTATAGAGAAGGGTTTGGCTTGGAGTGTGGGGGATGGAACTCAGATCAGGCTAGGTAGAGACCCTTGGATAGGATGTACAGAGAGTTTTTCTCTTTCTCAGGGGCTGGTTTCAGCATTAAAAGACAGGGGACTCTACACTTTAAATTAAGTGTCCGATCCCCGAGTTTTGACCATTTGGAGTCAAGGGTGGATTCAGGGAAGAGATTTACATTTGGATGAAGAATGGCTAGAGGAATGGGACTTGTATAGAAGGGACCTTCTCAACTCCTCAGTTAGGCTCTCTGACTCTTCAGATGAACTTAGATGGGTCTTTGCCCAAAATGGGTTTTATTCTCCAAAGATGGGGTATAAATGGATGATGTCTCAGAAAGGGTGGGAGAATCCGGCTTGGTGGGTTAAACCACTTTGGAAGTTAAAAGGGCTAGCTAAATCAAGATTGTTCTTCTGGTGTGCCCTACTACAGAAAGTTCCTACTTGGGATTTTCTACAAAGAAGAGGAAGGATTGGTCGTGGTCGGTGCCCCTTGTGTAAAGATAGTGTCGAAATAGTTCAACACATGTTCCTTTTTTTCCCTTTTAACACTAGCATATGGGCAGAAATGTTAAGGCTACTAAAAATTCCTTTTATATGAGAAGGACAGGGGCTCTTGGAAGCTTGGAAAAGGTGGTGGAATGAAGCTACAAATGACAGAGAGAGATCCATTCCACTTCTCATTACCTGGGGGACTTGGCTTGCTAGGAATCAAGTCATCTTTAAGGATTCTGTCTTCCCGATTGGTCGACTTGCCACAGAAGGAGTTGCTATTTATGATAGTATCCCTATTCTGCAAGATCCTCCTATTACCAGAGTTGTTCATCAAGAATCTATCAAATATACAATGTCGTGGGCTTATTTTGACGGGGCCTCTGACATTAATGGACACTGTGGGGCTGGCTTGATTATTCATTTATCAGAGGAAAAGATTGTTAAAGCTTCTATTGGTCTTGGTCAAGGTTCCAATAACCTTGCAGAATTGAAAGCCTTACACTTCCTTCTCTGTTGGCTTATCCTTAGGAATGTGAGAGAAGTCTAGATTTTTGGGGATTCAATGAACACTATGAAATGGTTTAATGGGACTCAACAATGCAAAAATTTCATCTTTCTTCCTCTTCTTAAAGAACCTTCAAGTCTTAAATGTCGTTTCACAGAGATTTCTGTTTTCCATATCTACAGGGAAAGGAATTTTGAAGCTAATCGCCTTTTTAAATAGGGTGTTGAACAAGATTCGGGGTCGTGGACAATTTTGGAGGAAGAAAATGGGGTGATTCGACCACTCGAACAACCCAGTTTTGCTTAAGATTTTGTTCAACAGAAAACTGTTATGTGTTTTGTACATAGTTTGAAACTATTTCATTTTGTTTTTGCTACTTTTATTGAAGAACTTCTTCAGGGATCCTGGGTTTTTTTTCCTTTGAAAAGGAGGCCTGGGCCGCTGTGTAATCTCAACGCTTTTTCTCTTGACTTTGAGAATCCTTCTAGTGCTTACTGTGGATTCTCTGAGGACATTATTTGCCTCGTGTTTCTTTTGGACTCTCAGCTTTTTCCTTATACCATATCTCTTCTACGTGAATTGGATCCTAGGAGGTGTGTGTGGTCAGGAAGAGTCGTTTTTCTCTGTTTTGTTTGGTGAGACTGGTGCACATTTACTTCTTTGGCTTGTATTGTCAAGTAGTTGAGACTTCTTTTTCTCCCTTTAAGGAAAAAAGTGAGTCTTTCCGCAATGCTCTGCATTCGCTTTGTAACTCTCTATATTTAATAGAAGGTTCTCTTTTTCCCTGTGGAAAAAAAAGAGAAATATTATGACATAGCAAATTTAATTGATTAATCAATGCCTTATTGATCTAGAGAGCTTCGGATTTGAACTCTGCTACTTGAGGAAAACCTTTGAACTTTTCTATTTGTTGTGACAGTTGAGCAATTTGCTCATCTTTTGTTTTTCTCAATTGTTCATTCATTGAATTCAGCTTGGTCAATGCCAGGGATAATTCTTTTTGTTTCTGAACTGCACTTTGATCTATCCTCTGCTTCTCCTTGAGCAATTGCTCGTTTAGCTGATTGTTTGATTGTAGTTGTGCTGTTAATTGTTGCTCAAACTGATCTATCCTCTGCTGCTTTTTGGATACCTCTGCTTCTAGTGAAACAATTGTCTGATCTTTTTCTTTGGGTAAATTGCTGAGTATGCCCCGACATATTGAGAGAGTTTTGTAAGGTCTTTGGAAGGATTAATTTCCTCTCTCCATACCACATTAGCCATCTCCATCTGTGCAGGTAAAAGAGAAGATTGATCAAACTTTCTCTTTTTCCTTTGTCTTTTTACTACAACCTTATGCTTAGGGCTATAAAAGACATCTAAAGGTGGTATTTCTTCTACATGTAGGATGATTTCATTAGATGGATTTTCTGGAATTATCTCCATATCCTTTTGAGTGATGGGCGGGCCACTGGTTCCTTCAGTTGGAACCATATTAGTTGTTGCCTTGTGACCAGTTGTCACTTCGGGCGTGCTAAATCCCTGTAAGGTCTCAGTATTGCTTATAATGGAATTGAACTGTTGCCATTCTTTATGAAGCTTGGGATCAATCTAAGTATTTGTATCCATGAGTTGACTATCTTTTCCCTGTTTCTGTTTCTGTTCCTTTTCTTTTTCAGAGACCTTTTCCACATCAGAGGTCTTATAAGTAATTATTTGTGCAGCCTGGCCAAATGACTGGACTGTAGGAGTTGTGACTAAGAGTTCTAAAGACAGAGTTTACAACCTCTGTTCTCTAAGCCTATTAAACATTTCTAGTCCTTCATCTTGATATTTGATTCTAGCCAATGATTGAACCTGAAATAATGATTCAACTGAGGAAAATATATCATCGAAGTCATCCTTTCATGATCGAACTTTGCAAATTTTCCTTGTTCAAGAACATTATAGGCAACTTTTCTTGGATCATATTACTTGTTAGGAATTGTGGCAAGATTCAGCATTTGTATTTTTTCTGCCTCCTTTTCTGCATGTTTGTAATCATGGAGATGAAAACACCACATCATAAAGGGAATATAGGCCATACCTGTTTCTTGGAATTTCTAAGAGTTTTAGATGTCCCATCTACTATTATTTGATAAGCCAATTCTCGAGCTAACAGTTTATTGGGCACATAGAGGGGAAGGACATGGGGTTTTGTAATGCTACTAAAAAGCCTTATATAAGTGAATTTTTCCTGTCCAAACCAAATGCCTACTGCTTTCAAATCTGTTTCTTCTTCAGGGGATATCCTGGGAGCGGGCTTATAAAAAATAGAGTAATAAATAAGAAAAATAAAACTGTTGCAGATTTTATACAGATGATTTTTGTAATTAGCCTTCCATAACTGCTCATGATAACTATGGATTGGTTTAGGGTCTGCGGGGGTCCATCTCCACCTAAGCAATGGAAATTCACAATTGAAACAAACAGTATCCATAATGAATGCACTGTAATAGAATGGGGGAATAGTCCTAGTAGTTTGATATGCATTTGCTCTGTACTCTAGAATTGTTGTGGCTAGTTTATCAGATAAAATATTGGCCCAATCCATCACATAGCCACTGATTGTAGCCTCCATTAGAGGGACCATTTCTATAGTGAATTTAGCAGAGTCATGTATTCCCCACATTCTACACATCATAGCTCTGACATAACAATAAGGAGAAGCCAATGAGTCTACAGAGTACTTACCCGATGATTTGTGCTTGTGATTCTCAGTGAAATGTCTCCATTGCTTAATCGGGGCTGATTCTAACGCGTTTTCCTTTGCAAATGCTTCTAGGAATGCTTTGTTGTACTGCTTCTCAGGCTCAGGTAAGTGATACATTTTCCTTCGATCATTCGATTGAAATGAGCCGAATACCCTCCCGTCATTTGTACAAAAGGTTCTGTTTGTAATTGGAAATTTTTCCACCACCCATCTCATGACGTCAGTATATGGGAGGACTTTAGCTCGCACTGCTATTCTATGAAGAAAGAAGCATGCCAACTCTTTAAGAGTTCCTTCACACTTATCAATTGAATCAGCCATGCCCTCTTCTGATAATTCTTCAAGCTCTTCAACTTCCATTAGATTATAGATACTTTCCCAACTAGTGTTTCCCATTTTGAGACACATCGTGTCTAATATCAATTCCTTTTTACTTGGTCCTGGGTCTTTTACTGGAGGAACTGTTGTTGCGAACTTCTTTGATTTTTCCCCCATTTTGCTTCAGATGTTTGATTTCAGTGGAATTCTGCACAAGCGATTGAAAAACCATGATACAGAGAAATGCTACTACAGAACAATATGATAATGAAAAAGAGTTATGTTGATCAGCAGGTGATAACGGAATATAGTTAAAGATTGTCGCGGACAAAATCTAAAGAAAAGATCTACCCTTAACTGCTTCATTGAATAGCCGTTTAACCTATCAATTGTGGTAAAGAAGGTTTTAAATGCCCATCATGTCGCTTATATGCCGAATAATTAATTCAAGCATGCCTTAGATTTCTTTGATGGATGATCAGTGATAAATCGCAAATCAGTGATCAGGAACATCAAGGGAAAGGCTTTAACACTTGCTTTAAATATCTTTGGTCTCCGAAAGGTGATACAATGCATGCAAACCATTTTAAATATATTTTCGATATGTGTGTCTAATTAATATATTGCAATCGGGAATGGACATGGGCTTTATTGTTTTGTCAATGTGATTTTTCCAATTTCCGATTGCGATATGCTTTATCGCATCGGAGGATTTAAGCCTGCCTTTGTTTATGTGTTGGCTTGTTGTTGTCATCGCCTATTTGCCGATTGCGATATGCTTGATCACATCGGAGGATTTAAGGGGCTCCATTATATTGTGCTTGGCATTTGGCTTCTCTGATTTCCAATTGTAATTTCCTTTTTGGATCGAAAAGAATGGATAAGGTTTATTTTGGCTTTACGTATGTTTCCTTTGTTATTACGATATGCGATCTTCTAATTTCTTTATCGCAATAACAAAGAGTTTTATAATATTTTTAAAGTCACACTTTTATTTCCATTCAAAAGGCTTTTAAAATGATTCATTTACCTTAAGCCTTTTAATAAGGGTTTTCCCCTATGATGGGTTAATACCTATTTTATTTGTGAACACACAAATCGTATCTAAGTTGAATTAAAGGGACCCATTTCTTATTTAAATTTTATGTAAAGATTTTTTAAGAAATGGGGGGCTATTGTTTAGCACAACAGGGCTTCAGAGATAGCTTTCTTGATTTGGTCAAATGCATACCTAGAAGAGACAGTCCATTTAACTTCATGATCCTTTCAGAGCATATCAATTATGTCTTTCACAATTTCAACATAATTTGGGATGAACCTCCTTAAAAAATTAATCTTGCCTAGAAAAGCTTGGATCTCCTTCTTATTTCTAGGTAATGGCAATGTTTTTATTGTAGAAACACGCTTGGGATAAATCACCACTCCTTCTTTTAATATTATATGACCTAGCAGCTTTCCTTCTTTGATAGCAAAAAGATAATTTTTAGGATTGAGGGATATTCCAAACTTCCTAAACCTGTCAAAAACCTTCATCAAGTGCTTTAGATGTTTTTGATTAGAATTAGAAAAAATAGTTATGTCATCAAGATAAATGACTACAAATTTGTTTACATGTCCCACAAAAGCTATGTCCATACCTCTTTGAAAAGTTGCTCCAGCATTGGACAAGCCAAAGGGCATTCTAGAGTACATAAATGTACCCGAGCGTGTAGTAAAAGTTGTCTTCTCTCTGTCTGCTGGATCAAAATTTATCTGATTGTAATCTGAAAAACCATCAAACATGGAAAGTATTTGTGCTCCTAAAACCATTTGAAATAACTGATCCATTTTGGGTAAAGGGTAATTATCCTTTAATGATGCTTTATTCAAATTCCTAAAGTCCACACAAAGTATGATTTCCCCATTCTTCTTTCTGACAGGAACTAAATTAGCAACCCAATTAGAGTATCTAAGAGGGAAAATAATATGGGCATCTAGCATTTTCTTAATTTCCTTTTCTACAAACGATAGAAGTGTTGGATTAATCCTCCTAAGTTTCTATTGACAAGTTTTTGCTTCTAGTTTTAAAGGAACCTTATGTTGTATTAGTGATGTATCATAAGTTTTAAGATCAACATAGGTCCATGCAAAAACATCCTTGTACTTTTAAAATAACTTAAGGTATTGAGTTTTAATTTTGGGATCTAACGATGCACAAATTTTGAGGCTCCTAATGTCATCATTTGGTCCAATGTTTACTTCCTCTATGTATTCCTGTGGAGAGATTCACTGTGGGTTTCTAAGGACATCATTTTGATCAAACAATTTTTCTAAAGGAACGAGTCCTTTGGGAATAAAATTGTTAGACAGCTGAATGATATCATGATTAGCAATTTTTGAGTTGAAATCTGAATTATCATTTTCATTTGAATTCTCAATCATTTCTGTTGAATTTTCATCAATTTCTAGAACTGAAAACTCATCTATAATCTGCAGAAAAGATTTCAACATCATCTTCAAATATCTGCTAGTGTTTTAGGTTATCTGGGATGGATGTCTTGTATTTGACTTGTATTTGATAGAGCACATTAGTCTGATCAAGGATTTTAAATGAACTAGCAAAAACAACTAGGGAATCTACATGAATATTCTGATCTCTTGGGATATAAGTCAAATTAAAAGCATTGAAGAAATTTTCAACTGAATCTCAAACCTCATTTCGATAAGATCTAAGTCTAGGATGTTTTGTTTGGAAAATATTTCTAACTTGTTTAACAATGAGCTCTGAGTCAGTAAGAACACTTAGGTTTTGTACTTTTAAGTTCTTGGCTAACCGTAGTCCTAAAAGGAAAGCTTCGTATTCAACTACATTATTTGTAATGTCAAAATCAAGTTTGCATGATTGTGTAATGTTTTATTTTTCCAATGAGATTAATACTACCCCAGCTCCTACTCCATCCTTTGTACAAGAACCATCAAAGAATAGCTTCCAGACATTAGTCTGATTTGGTACAGGTCTTTCAATTACATCTTCAATTTTTGCTTGATTTTCATGTGTTTGGTTTGAAGAAAGTTGGAAACAACCAAAATCTTGATCAATTGCATATATTGGATGGTTTCTTGGCTCATATTTTTTGAAAAAAATGTGCACAAATCTCACCTCTCTATACAACCTTAATTTCTCTCCACCATAAACTAGAATAGTGGCATAAGACATGTCCATATGAAGAGTTCCCCCTAATTTGGCACAACAAGACCTTGAGAGGATCATTCCAAATTTGGGAGGGATATTTGTGACAACTATATCTAATTCTACACTTTTTACTTGGATTTGGATGAGAGTGACTACTAAATCCAATCCAAGACAAGGCACCCTTTTCGAATCAAAGGTGTACAAATCATGATAGGATCTAGTTATGTCAAGATTTTAATGATCCAAGACAGTTTTGGCATAAGATTATGTGATGCTCGAGAATCAAGCATACAATTGTATAACATAGAATCATTTGTTTTAAGAGTCACGTAGAAAGGGGGTACTATTTCATCTACCATATCTGAGCTAGGACCAAAAACAACTGCTAGTTTTTCATCTTGAAGATTAATGATATCACTTTCAGCATCAACCGGGGTGTTTTGTATCCATTTGGAGACTTGATTTTTATATACAGGGTTTTTGGAAAGTTTTGAAAGTGGGATAGGGATTTTAACTCTTTCTAACTCCTTTTCAAGATTAAATGCAATTGATTTTTTTTTTTTCATTTTGAGTAGTATCATTTGATTGATTTAATGGTTAAATAATAGTTGTTTGAGTTTCAACAGCTTTCTTACGAGGTTCAATTGTTGTAGGTTCCTTAGGGAGTCTTCTAGGACTAGGTCTAGGCCTAAGATCATATTTTTTTTTTAGTTCTGCAATTAGGAATTCAGAGAAAGCATGGTATTTGGAAGCCTATGAGGGGTCTTGATCTTGTTGAACCTGCTTTTGTTGTGAGAGAGGAATAATAGCAGTTTGACCAAAAGAGGTATCCATATTATTAATATTTTAAGTTATAGTCATAGTATTGTCATCAAGATGTTGATCATCTATCAGTAAAGGAGTTGGAACCTGTTGATCAGTACCAGGCCTTTGAAGAATTTGTAATGGTGGAGTTCTTTTGTATTGACCTTGATTTGATTTTGGGATCGAGTGACCATTTGTTGAACTGTTCTAGGTTGAGTCTCAATACTGGAAATTCTATTGGACAAATTTCTAAGAAGTGAAGTTATTTCATCTATTTTAGAGTCTTCAGTTTTAGTCTTAAAGGAAGTTGAGGCCTCTTGACTTGATTTAAGTTTTATTTGGGATTTTTCCTCTTTATCTTTTAAAGTGGCTGAGGCAGGCCTATTTGCTTCCACCTCTATAGCATTAGTTTGCGTGTCTTCAAGAGTCATAGAAGTTCTTTCTCTTAACATCACAACAAAGTCATCTTCAAAAGATTTTGAAAACCTAGATTTAGCTACTGCTACAGGTGGTTTTCAATAAGGGGGCATATTATGATCAAGTTTGTTGAACCTTTTGATAAAATTAGAGACAAATTCACCAAAGTTCCTTTTAAGTTCTTGAAACTCAGTCAAGAAGTAAAGAGCATCTCTTTTTACCCCTCATTGATTTTTAAATATATTTGTTAATTCTTCCCAGTTTCTAATGGAATTTGCAGGTAACTGCCTAAACCAAGTCCTCACATTTCCCTCAAGAGACTAGACAAACAACCTCATGTAAACATGTTCTTGTTCTATGTTCATGTTATCTGCAAAGTCTAGAAAGGCTTGAAGGTGATCCTCAGCTAAGCGACCAATTTCTCCATTATATCTAGAAAGTTGCATTAGGGAAAGAATCAAGGACTAGAGGTAAAACTAAAGTTGCATATATTGCCTGTACAATGGGTTGAAATGCCATAGTAGAAAATGATGAATGAGATGTTTGTGAAGATGATGATAAGGAAGAGGGAGATGGTGAAAGAGGGGGAGAATTACTATGTGGGGGTGAAGAAGGAGGAGATAAAGAAGGTGCAGACTTCCTGAATTATTTTAAAGGAGTTTTAATAACCAACTTTTGGACCTGAGACTGAATATCCTCTTCAATTTCAAAGAGTGGATTTGAATATATAGCAAAGGTCCCTTTAGGTTGTTTAGAAGTAGAAGATTATGGTGGTTCAGAGGTGGAATGAAATGAATAAGTTGTGGGGGATATAAATTCTGTAGGTTTGTATTCAGGTAGATGAACACCCAGATCAGACTCAGATTTAGGTGATATCAGTGGAAGTGGGGGTTCTGAATGAGATTCAAGTGAATGAATAAGGAAAGATAAATTGAAATCAACTCCCCTGTCTAAGAGTTCAGAAACCCTAGGTGATAGGTGAATGTACTATGGATTGAATGTGATGTTACTATAGGGATCAAATTGTAATATATCTTCAGATTGCAAGGCTGAAGTAGAAGAAGATGGTTGATTTCTTCTTCTAGAATTGGCCTTTCTCACAAGTCTTTCTGGATCTGATAGAGGACTAACTGTGTCAAATTTAGAATGGGATCTAGTATGCTTAAAACGTGCCAGTTTGGTACATCAAGTCGCCATGTGAAGGATTTTGACCTATCTAGACCTTTCATCACCTTAAAGGAATAGGAATAATATCGTTGACCCAGGAAAACTTAATGAAATTCAAATCCCCGACAACAATGCCAGATTGATGTTGTATCTCTGAGATGATAACAGTCAGTTATCATGCCAGGGAATCTAAGATGTTTGTTTTGGGGGTTTTGTTTTAGTTTGGAGGACCAATGTATGAAATATATTTAAAACAGTGATACCCAACCTTTTGAATAGTATTAATATTTAAACAGAAGGCTGCCATTAAAATTCACACAGTGATATAGCTTGCATGGTGGTTAGCAAAAATAGAGAGATGGTATGACTATCACAGTCTTCAAATTGAAAATTAAATAATCATAAGTAAGAAAACCTTTAAACTATGTTTAGAAGGTTTAATAAAATATGCTTAAGCTTACAAAAGATTCTGATGATTTAATGTTTTAAAGGGAATTAATAAAACAAACAGTTTATATAATTCATTCTCTTTATAATGATCACTTCAGAAGATTATAAGAATAATTGAAACGCAATTACTCCTACCTGGTTATCTTTGTAAAACATAAGAATATGAAGAAAACACTATGAAATAAAACTGGAAAAACTTACAGTAAAAACAAAATTGTATGAATCAGAATTCAGAATCCATTTGCTTTTGTATTAATAATTCAGAAAATTCAAGTACATTCAATGTTTAGAAATGCTTCTTCAAGGGTGCAACCCTTAATAACTCGTGAAAGAGATTTATTTATACAATTTTATAATTGAGAAAATATCTTAAACTATTTTACAAAAATAGATAAATACAAAATCAGGAATATAAACTGATAGTCGAAATGTCACTATTTTAGTGTTGAGTTGTTGATGATTGTTGCTAGAAAAATTGAGAACTGTTGCTCTGGTGATGATTGCCCCTGTAAATATTGAATGTTGTTTGATCACCCTTTTAGTCAAGTAAATCAGTTAATTCTTCCTAGCATTTCTAATCTGGGATAGATAACTTAGTTACCCTCCTATAAAAGTCATCCATTTCTGTATACTTAGTAAAAGTGGGTATTACTGGAAATATATGCCTCATTTCATCTAGCATGAAAAAGGAATCTCTGAGTGCATTCAGGACAACCCTTGGTGTTGCTGCACCTCTTATGTTTGAAATTGAAGCAACTTTGGTACCCACCTCTATAAGCTTTCAAACATAGTCTTCAATGAGCATTAATTTTTCATTTATCACTAACATAGAGGGAAAAACCTTGCTGGTCATGGGTTCTAACCTACTAAAAAATATTTGAACTTTAGTATTCACGTTGTTGCACTTTTCTTCCAACTAAAGGATGAGGTTTTTCCTGGTAATGATCTTCTTTACTTCCAGTATAGTTGTTGTCTTGTCATTTACACCCAATTCCTCAAGCTCATAGCTGTCTTTAGAATTGAGGAACTTGATTATTTCAAAAGCAATTTCAGGCATGTCCTCAAGCTCTTTAGAAATAATTTCAATAGCTTCCTGAACTTTCTCCAATAGGTCTTTTTTTTTATCAAAGATTATCTTGATATTGGGCCATATATCTTTGACTGATTCAGTAATTTCTTCCCATAGAATTTCCTTTGCCAAACCTAGTTTGTTTCCAAGGAAGGAATCTTTGATTTCCTTATGAAAGACTTCAATATGACTTTTTGTCCTCTGCAACTCGGCTGCATGTGAATTTTCTGCAACTGCCTTCATATGTTTTAATTCCTTCAATTCATCCTACAACTTCTTCATTTCAACTGTCTGAATGGAGATATTTGGAACAACTTCTGCAAGTTTTTCAACTCCTTTTGTTGTAACTATAGTTGATGTTGTTCTTGAAGTAGAAACCCTGGTTATTAAGAGTGTTGAAAGAGGAACTACATCCACTAGAACTTGAGCCTTCCTGACAACTTCTTCTTTCTCTTTGACCAATTTTTCCATTTGCTCCTCCATCTATTTTATTTGCAGATTTTGTCCATGATGAGAATCATCATGTCAGATTTCTGAGTCTTGGTTTCTTCAATCTCTTTGGTCATTGGATCCTCAGAAGCTGGTAGTTTGAGCTGCTTCCTTAATGCTGAGAGATCAACATTTTTCTTCTTAATAAGTTCTTTTGCTGCATTTATGTTTGAGGGATCATATCCCATATTTAGCACGAGATCTTCCAAGGATTTGATCTTGGTGTCGTTTGCTAGTGAGGAAACTTTTTTCCAACTTAAGTTGTGACTGTGTATTGGCTAAGGTGACCTGCAACTTTGACAAACTCATGGAAGTATGAGTTAAAGTGGAAGAAATCATCTGTCCAGTTTGTTTGTGCATCTCAATTTGATCAATTGGATGCACATCTTTTACATTAAACTCAAATGAGGATTGCTTCTGATAATGTGAATGAGCCCTGAGTTGTGGAATTTGAGCTTGCAGGAAAGCCATTTGCATTTTTCCCTTCTGAGAGTCAAAGACTGAAAGAAGTCTGGCCTGAGAGCTGGAGGAATGTTTCCAGAACTGGGTATAGGTAATCAATTTCAATTCTTCATTCTTCTTTTTAATCTCAATGAAAACATGAAAGATTTCCTCTCCTCCTTGTCCTTCTAAATTCTTGCACTGGTCTAAATTACATGTTGTTCATGAGAAGAAGTGGAATGAGTTGGGGACTGGGTAGACTACCCACCAGACTGTGTATCGAGCATGGTCTCTCCAGTCCATCAAATGTTGTTTTTTGAGACTCATTTGTTGCTCCAACAATCACAGAGATCCTATGTCTCTTTTTCCTATGCATAATCCTAAAGACCTGGCTTGATGCTTCAGTTGTAGGGGATGACTGTTCATCCCTTCCTCTTTTAGCTGTTTTTTTCCCGTGCAAGTGGAATTTGAACATTTGAAGTAGAAACTGCCTGCTATTCAGCTTCTTGAAGGGTGCTCTCTTTCCAGTCCAATTGATTTTTGTATTTCTCTATTTCAATTTTGGTTGTGTGGTGATATGCAGTAAACTTATTTTCAACCTTGAGTTTAGAATCACTCCCATTGGGTCATAAGACCAAGTGAAACTGAGACCAAACTTCATTTCCTTTAATAGCCTATCTGCTTCTTCTTCTTGTGCTCTAGTATTTCAGATGAATGGACTGACCTGAGCTTTTATCTTGAATTGAGATTTCTTCTTTGCTACCACAAAGTGTACTTCATCTGCATTTAACCTCTGCATAATATATTCTAGTGCAAAGATTCTGATGGGGAGGTACTTGGGAAGTTTGTAGGGTGGAATCTCACAACCATAAACCCTGATTTCTGTATAGTTTTAGTAAAGATACCAATCTCCTATTGTGGCTTGGTCAACTAGTTGCAACGTGCTGCTCATAAGACTAATAGCTGGATGAATAAACAATTCTATGAACTATTTATAGGTAAATTCTTCTTTCTCCTTCATTCCCATTGTAGTAAAAAAGATCACTGATTGTTGGTTACCTTCCTCATCTAGCTTTTATAAGGTGAATGAAAATTTGTCTCCCTGAAAATATATAAAAAGGTATACAAGTAATGAAACATACTTGAATACTTCTTCAACATTAAACTGGACAAATTTCTCATGTATGGCTTCATCTAGGAATTGGCTAAAGTTATAGAGAACAATGGGTTTGGAATCAATAGAAAATATTGACAAGAAACCTAGGATAGCTTCATTAACATATTGATCAGAATTGTAACCAAGTAGATAGGACAAAATAGTGGTGATTTTCTTAGTTTTGTCAGGGAACATAGATGAATCATAGGGAGGCTTTATTTTAGGTAGAGGACTATCTATAGCTAGGAAAAGTTTAAGAGTGGGATCTTTCAGTAAAATCTAGCTTTTGATAAGCTTCTATTAGGCTTTCATGAGAAAAAGGATGGGTTGGTATAATAGCTGGAGCTTGCAACATATTTTCAATGGACTCGGCATTGATGAAATAGAGGATTTATCCTGTGGGTGAAATGATTGCTCTTTGAGTGGGATCATAGGACTCATGGCATTTCCTGACAAACTCAAGTGCTCTGTGTATCTGAGGGAAAATGTAGTGGGGAAGGAGGGAGTCTCATAGTCATATTTCATCTGTCTAATAAATTAATTGATCCTCCATCCAGTAGTAAATTTCATATAAATGAAATTGAGAAGAAGACTCAATGATTTTACAATCTCTGTCAATCAGGGGAATATGATGGAAGTGAACTTGCGGATGAATAAGAGGATTTTGGATTTCTGCAATTTATTTTCCCTTAGGAGGCATCTTATCAAATGAATTATAGACTAAAAGTGATGGAAATAGAGAAAATTAGTTCGAAACTGAGTGATAACAGTAAAAACAGTATGACTGAAAAGAGACAAGTGGACTTGTATGTCGACTTTTTTTTGAACAAGAGAAAGTGACTACTTAAGTGTTGAACAGTTGGTTAGCTGTAAGGGGAAAATCTTCAGTGATCAATTTAGCTATAGAAATTCACTGTGTAAAAGTTTTCACGAAGGAAAAGGGCTTATAATGGAAAAAATGGAGCGGGACTGTTTAATGAACAACTATGTATTCATTAATTATCCAATGAGATTATTTATTTATTTATTTTTATTTATTTTTTTTTATTTTATTTTATTTTATTTTTATATTTTATGTTTTTATATTTTATTTATTATTTATTATTTTATATATATATATATATAAATATATAATATATTATTATTATAAATAATATATATATTGATATGACTACTCCTATATTGATACAAAAATTTTGTTACAGAGAGGTAGAGGCCTCGATATTTCTAGCCGATGGGTCGGCATGCTTACAAAAATTGCTTAGGAAATTGACCAAAAGACCAACATACTGACTTGCTTTAAGACTTAAGATAACTGAAAACAGTAAAGGAGTACCAAGACAAGAGAAAGGAACAGTGCAACCGCTGCCAAGACAGTGACCCATTAACATATTGAACCAAAACGGGAGTAAACCGCCCATGCAGGGGGAACCGGTAAATCTGAAATTGAAAACCGAAGTTCTGAGAGCTGAAACCATGAAAAGGCTGTGAATTCGGATGGGAGTGGGCACCTTTACACAACAATAGGAAAAAAAACAAAAGGCACCGACCCAATATTTCTTCATGTGGTGTTGAAGGCAGTTCTTCAACAATGTAGCAGCCATAATGATCAGGGTCTTCACATTCAGAGGGTCGGCCCTCTTTTCCTGAAGGACCTCCACATGGAGGAGCGCTTGGTCTGGCTTGGAAGGTCGCATCCTGAGTTGTAGAACTGCCTTGGGTGTTTCTCTGAGTATTCACAGTCTGTGTTTTAGCCATCTGGTCTTCCATTCTTGGTACCAAAGGATGTCCCGGACTGTCAGCACAACTCGACAGTAACTAATGTTGTGAAGGAGGAGTTGCCAAGGGTACAAGGGAAGTGGAATTGAACTGTCTAGGAATTGGGATGGAGAGAACGCTCTTCGGAGAGGATATTCCCTCAACCTCTGCCGCGTCCACTTCTAGTTTCAGGGTACCTTTCAAAACAAAAATTCAAAGCCTCTGACGAAGTTTCTGAGGTAGAAGAGGAAGGCTAACGGGAGACTCGGCCTCGTGAGCTGCCTCTTCTGCTAATAATTCTGGTGTGCAGTCTCAGCATCTTGAAGAAATCTAGAGGAACCCAACAGTTAGCCGTGGATGGGATTGAGAGGGGGCGATCGAGGGAGTTGCAATCAGGAGTGTTAGAAGAATAACAACCCATGTGATTGTCGTCATCTTGTTTCAGAGACCTCCAATATCCTGGACTATCTTCCACCTCGCCGAACCTGCAAGTGAAAAAGGGAGGAGCGGGAAGGAGTAACAAACAGAGCGGAATAACCAAAATACTAACACATCTGCAGGAGTAGGTGAGCTACGTTATTGCAGCATTTATGTTTACTGACTGAGATATCAAATCAGTGCTTGTCCGATGCTAGCTGGCACTTGGGATGAGCAACTTGCTCTTCCTTTTCGCCACCATCACGTTGAACTCTTCGCTATACACCCACTTCCGGGGGTGAGGAATCCTGTAGCACCAGAGAAGTGCAATCTTGTATGAGTTGTACATCATTGGATTCACTTAAAGGTCCTGAGAAAAATTGGAATTGCTGATTGACTCCCTGATTAGCCAGTCTGTCTGCAACCTTGTTAGCCATTCGTCGAATGTGTTTGAAGGTAATGGTTCTGGAGGCCCTGAGCCATTCCTCTATTTGTTCCAATCTACTCAGAAGCCTCCAAATCGAGGCAATCTTTGATGCTGGGGTTCCTGAGTGTATCCTTGTGGCTGCTGCTATTAAAATTTGACAATCCCCTTCTACCTCAAGAGGGAAAAAGTCTTCCTTTTCTGCTATGCATAGACCTTTCCATAAACCTTCAAGTTTTGCTGCGTTGTTGGTATCTTTGCCAATTGACCCATGACATATGTGCAGAGCTGAACCAACCTCGTTTCTAAAGACACCACCATAGCCAACCGGCCCAGGATTCCCTTAGCAGCCCCATCGAAGTTCAATTTGTAAGATTGTGAAGCCAGGGGAGACCAGTTAAGGGGAGAAGTAGTGCTGATAGGGGGATTAGTTTTGGTTTGAGCTATGAAAGTGGGGTCCATATTCCAATCTCTTAGGATGAGGCATTCATGAGGAGAGTCTGGCAAATATGAATCTTGCCAATGACTTAGAGCAAGAGTTTCCTGCAGATTTTGTTTGAGAAGGAACCATAAGGTGTCAAGAGTTTTGCTAAGACTACTAAAGGTTCTATTATTTCTTTCCTTCCATAAGATCCAATAGACAAAGCCTGGAATGAGGCTCCAAAGGGAGTTGAGAAGGCGGCTTTGGAATGAATGCCAAGGCCAGTTCCTGATGGTGTCTGTGATATTTCCCACACATCTACCCATTCTTCTATTGCATTGAGAAATTCTCTCCCACATCTGTGCTGCTATTGGGCAGGTATCCAGTAGATGCACGATGGTTTCTGAATTGAGATTGCAATTAGGACACCTTGAAGGTCCATTTAATCCATGCTTTTGAAGATTATCCCAAGTAAGGATTCGCTGTTTGCTTAGAAGCCATAAAAAAGTGGAAACCTTAGGCTAGATACCAGGTTGCCAAATTTGCCCAAATCTGATCCTTTTCTGTATGCATGGGTTGATAGAGGAGTTGGTATGCTTCCTTGGTGGTGAACACACCTTTTGGCGTGTGTCCCCATCACAGTTTTTCCTTTTTATCAGAGTGATTAATTTTCCTGAGATTTAACTCCTGGTCGATCTCCTCATAAGTTTCCTCTTGCCAATTTGCCTGCCAGGTGCTGGCTGATCTCAAGAGTTGAAAGTCTTGTGGGGAGTGTCGCTGCCAAAACTGATGAATATGGATTTGGTTGGTTTGCTACATCGAAGCTTGCCAGTTGGGTTTGTGGAAGAGAGCGGCTAGTCTAGGGAGTTGTTGCCAAGAGTCCTCCCAAAATCTAGCTGTAGTGCCCAAATGTATTTCCCAAAAGTTGTGCGCTTGAATGAAGGCACTTTGTTGCTTGGCAGCATTCTAGATGAAAGAGCCAGGAGTTGTTGTGTTGATTCTGATGAGATCTTCCCATTGACTACTTGGCGCGTATTTTGCTTGCCATAGCCATGCCCAAGGAGTGTGTGGTTTGGAAATCCAATTCCACCAAATACGGTCTCCCATTGTATTGTTGCTGTGTAAGGGATCCCTCAATCCTAGTCCACCTGCTGATTGTTGTAGATAGACCTTAGTCCATTTGACCAGAGCCCATTTCCTATTGAGTCCTGTAGATCCCTAAAGAAAGTTTCTTTGTAGATTGCAGATGTTCTTGAGAACCCATTTTGGAGCTGCCAATATAGAAAAGAGGTAAAGGGGCATAGCTTGGAGAACGGATTTGATTAGGATGAGCTTGCCAGCTATGTTGAGAGAACGGAAGGTCCATGTAGAGAGCCTCGTTTCTAGCTTATCGATGAGGGTTCTCCAGGAGGCGTGTTTTTTAGCAGAGTCCAGCAATGGAGCTCCCAGATATTTCACAGGAAGCGCAGCTATCTGGAAGCCTAGAATCCTGGCTATGTTCCTCTGAGTCAGGGTGGGAGTATGGAAGAAAAAAAGTTGGGACTTGGAGGCATTGATGGATGTTCTTGAGGCTTCATAGAAGAGATTGAGTAGGTCTTTAAAGGTGGTGGCTTCTTGAGCTGATGGTGGTCGAAAAGCATAGTATCATCAACAAACTGTTGATGGGAGATAGGGGGAGTCCATGCAGAGAGATGCCCTTTATAGAATGGGATGAGATGGAAGAATGAAGGAGGCGACTGAGGCCTTCGGCCATGAGAACAAAGAGGAAAGGGGATAGGGGGTCTCCTTGGCAGATGCCTCGGGAAGGATGAAAGGGGGCAAAAGGTGAGCCATTAAGCAGGATGGAGAAACTAGGCGAAGAGATGAGGTTCATGATCCACCGTGTCCAAGTAGCACTAAAGCCAAATGCCAATAACACCTGACTGATATAATTCCAACTGAGTTTGTCAAAAGCCTTGGAAAGATCTAGCATAAGAATCATACCTGGCTTTTTTAATAGCTTGAGAGAGTGGATCACTTCATTTGAGAGAATGATGTCGTCCATTATCTGGCGCCCTTCGACATATCTGGTTTGCTCAGGCGAGATGAGAAGAGGGAGAAGAGGCTTGAGCCTATTCGCCAAGACTTGGGATATGAGCTTGTAAATGACGTTACAAAGTGCTATGGGCCTGTATTTGTTAGGCGTATTAGGTTCATCCACTTTAGGAATTAGTGCTATGAAGGTAGAATTAAGGGAAGGAAGGATCCAGTGCATCGATCTTGGTTCCTCCACTATCTCCCAGACCTCTGATTTAATAAGCTCCCAAAATGCATGAAAGAAGTTGGATGTAAAGCCATTGGGTCCATCCTTAAGTTGAGCCATGGCATCCTCCACTTCTTGCTTGGTGATGGGCTGGAGCAACATTTTATTGTGGTCCTTCGAAACCAGTTTAGGAATATGCTGCGTTATTGAGCGTATGGCCTAATCCCTGCATCCTGGTGGCTCCCGGAGAATATCCTGAAAGTGCTCTTTGAATTCCTGTTCCACAGCTTCATGCGCCTCTAATATCTCCCCTTGTCGATTATTTATGAAGGCTATGTTATTGTGCATTCTCCTCTGAATTGTTGATCTGTGAATTTTTTTTGTATTTTTCTCCCCTTCCTTTAGCCAATTGATTCTGGATCTTTGTCGCCACGAAACTTCTTCTTGTTTCCTTCGTGCATCGATCTTAGTTAAGAGGGTTTTCTCCTGTTGCGCATATTCCTCTGTTCTTCCCTTCAAGATAATTTTCTGTTGTAGTGAGGTCATCTGCTGCTCCAGCTCTTTCCAGTTTTCAAAGATATTACGAAACTGAGTTCTATTCCATGATTTGAGAGCTTGTTTGAGATGTTTTAGTTATTGTTGCAGCTGGAACATCTTGGCTCTTGCGGGGGGGTTGAATGACTTCCAAGCATCTTCTACTACTTCTTTGAATTTGGGATGCAAGAACCAAAACGCCTCAAAGTGGAAAGGTCTATTGCATTTTGAGCCCGGACGCAACCATTGAAGCATGATGGGCCAATGATCAGAGCCTGCTTGAGGCATAATGGAAGCATGAAAATCCCCACCCAGGTTTATTGCATTATCCAATATAATGAAGCGATCTAGCCTGGACGCTATATGCTGAGGTCCACTTCTTTTGTTGGTCTAGGTATAGATACCATTGGGCATTTGAAGGTCCATTAACTGATTGTTGTTGATGAAGTCTTTGAAGCTGTTGCTGTCAGATTCCAGCTTCGATCTGCCTCTAGATTTTTCCTCTAGAGCCATAATGATATTGAAGTCACTGCCCCCAATCCAAAGGGGGAATCGCCTATCTGAATTGAGAGTTGTGAGTGTATCCAGGAGATCCATATTTTGATGTAAGTTTTGGGGAAAATAAACATTGGAGAGATGGCCGTGAATATTGGTCCCAATTAGATGGAATGTTGATTGAATGAAAAAGTGTGAGGCATGAAAGTCTTGAAGGGAGAGTACCTGTGGGTTCCACAAAATTGCCAGCCCTCCCAAAGTCCCTGAAGCATCCACAGAGACTGAGCGACATCCTGGCCAAACCTTATTTAGAATCCTTTCCAGTACAGTGCTATTTCCTTTGGTCTCTTGAAGAAAGACAATTGAAGGCTTTTCTTGCTGAATCATATTTTTTAGCATTTTGTGTTTTGTGGGGTTGTTGAGCCCTCTCACATTCCATGATATGAGCTTCATGAGGAACCGTGGGGGAGAGATTTGAAGAACCTGATCAGCTTGGGGAATCTACCAGAATCCACCAACATTTATCCTATGATAATTGTCCTTTGTAGATCTGTCTTGCGCCCTCGTTTCTTCGTGTCTCTCAAGATTTTCTTCCCATCCCAAGCACTGTCGGCCTAAATGCCTAGGCTTTTATTGTGTTGTGCTCTGGCCAGAACTACTTCAAGCCTTTTGATTTCTCGGGGGGGTATTGTATTAAAATCTCTTTGTTTGCATGCTGTTTCCAATTTGAGAATATCTAGACCTTCCAGATCTATGCTTTCTGGTTCCTCATCCATGTGGATCGAGGTGTTCTGATCTTCCTCATTTGTCTGTTGGTGAATGCTGAGAGCTAGCGCTGCATCAATTTCCATGGTGGAAGATTTCTAGGCTTTCTCTGGATCAATGTTTTCAGATGAGGTTGAGGCGGGAAAGTTGGTGGGAGTTGAGGTAGGTTTCAGTACCACAGAATGTGGGGGCTTGGGGGGTGAGGAAGGAGAGGGATTTGCAAGAGGGATATTAGAGTGATCCTCCGAAGTGTTTTGAGAAGTCAGAATTTCAAATCTATTCTGGGATTCAGGATTTTTGGAGGTTCCGGGAGCTGCCGGATTTTTCTTGGCATTCCTTCTATGGCTAGGGACCTTTGTGAAGCCTTCAGAATCTTTGCTTGTGTCATTAGCTGGGGCTTTGGATCTAAGATTCAGAGGACAGTCCCCGAAGAGATTTCCATGTTCATGGCATTTTCTGTAACGAAAAGGTATATGCTTGTAATCTATTGTTTGAATCCATTCATAATCGTCATGAAATAGACTTACTGAGTCCGTGAGTTCTTTAGTCAGATGCATGTGAAAGCAGATCCTAGCATAGGAGGTGTACCTCTCGGTTTTGGTGTCCTCGACAACTTTGATGAATACCCCCAGGCTGTTGCCTATGTCCTTTAAGGTCTCCTCTCTCCAGTATTCTAGTGGTAGAGAATACATTCTTATCCATACTGGAGCCCAGCTGAGATCTTCCTTGTCTGGGTTGAACCTTTCTTTCCAGTTACAAAGGTATAGGCCTGAAGAATTGAAAAAATACGGGCCTCCTTTGAAGATGCTATTTTTGTCTTCCAAGCAGTTGAAAGTGGCGGTGAAGAAGCCTTTGGGGCCAAGCTGCAGAGAGACTTGTCCTTTAGGCTTCCATTTGGAAGCTATCTAGCCATGCAGGGCCTTTTCAGTAGGCCAGAATCCCAAGAACTTGCCTATGAGTGCATGATCCCTCATATATTGGATCTCGCTATTGATTCTCTGACTAGGGAGTTCTACTTTAATTCTTTCTGCAGTCTTTGGAATGCATGTTGCAGAAGACACATTTGGTTGTGTTGTTGATGTCTTTTGGTCATTTCCTGTGTCCTTTGCGGTCTCAGAATTTGCTGCAGGGTCTCCGAAAGCCTCAGTGGCAGGCTCATTGTCCTGGTTGTACCGAGGGAGGGTTCCTAGATTGATCAGAGGGTCTGCGCTCTCTGTTCTATCAGAAGATAAAAAGGTGGTTGCAGGGGGGGATGAGCTCACCCCTTCAAAGGGCGAATCCATAGACAGGAGCTTAGCAGGAGAACTGAGTCAGGGGTGCCAGTTGCACAGAGTAAAGAAAAGGGGAATGGGTAAACGCTCGATCCCTAGCGCTAGCCCATCGGAAGAACCCTAGCGCGAGTTGCAGAGCGACCAGTGTCTCATTTGCACTCGGAAATCAGGCCATCTTCTATCCAATGAGATTATTAAATGGGTCTATGGGGCATAAATTCGTGGGAGTGCGAATTAAATGAATAACAGATAGGTGAAAGCTGATTGGACGGAGGACGTGACATGGAGTGGACGTGGACAGTGACGTTGGAGCAGTGATAAATGATCAAACATAAACCGTGTTCAGGAGCAACTTGCGCTGGTAAGATTTTTCGAGATCTTAAGTCCCGAAATACTAGAATGAGGGAAAAGTGGTTTAAGAGGGTGGTTTCCAAAACTGCCCACTTT
>APFE030470037.1:0-23025 GCA_000404065.3 Pinus taeda | reverse complement strand
CCCCCCCCCCTGTGCTGATAAAGTTCAGACGGAAAATGAGGGCCCAGGGACCATCAGATCTCGGGGGAGTGTGCGGGATGTAACGTCAGATGAAAGGGATTTAACATCGTGAAGTGGAGAGTGATGGTGGGTTCAAGCTTTATGGCAGATGTGACAATTTGGTATTGCGGGCGAATGAATGAACGAAGTTAGGATATTCATAAAGTTACATTGATACTTAGGAATATGGTTAATTAAAGCCCGTACCATATGCACATTTTTTCAATGTTATAACTTAGGATAAAATCCTTTCATGCTCCAATTGTATTCTGTTTGTCTACCTACTCTTATCTTTCCTAAAATTTTCTCACTTAGTTTTGTGAGTGCATTTAGGCTAGCAACTCAATTTTTTCCTCTTAATGACTAATATACATCTATCCCTTATTTCCTCCATTGGCTTAGATTAAACTGTTGAGCCAATTTTATTTTCTACCTATTGAAAAATAATTTAAATCAAATCCAATCATGATTAAACTGTATAATTGGATTGTATGAACTAATGTGACATTTAAACAATCTACACACAACCTTTATTTGCAAAAATAAAATTGACTAAGAGTAGTGGCATTTGGATTTGCAACACTTTCAAACTTTATTGTTTTTTCTTTTCTTTCTAGCCTAACATTTTATTTTTGCCTTCATTTTTTAGGGAATCTATTCTAACATTTTATTTGATATGGACTCATTCATAAAAATATCCCTAACATTTTTTTTTAATATTCTTTTTGTCCATATCCTAACTTAACATATTTTGAAATATATTTTCATTTGTGACTAATCGATACTAACTTACCAAAACCAAAAAATGCTACGACAGTTGTCATGAGCATGACATTTTTTCAAAATATCATTTAAACAAGACTCTTTAACCCACCAAGGAATCAAAGGATGAGTTCCAGAAGGTGTCCAAACCATCTGGAAAAAATGAGAGAAGACCATTGAAAGGAGTTTATCACCCACCGGAAAAAAGAGAATACCACTGAAAGGAGTTTATCACTCATGTTCATCCATGACCTCTTGCTTAAGAAGGAAGAATGATTTCAAAGTTTTGGAGTTGGATCCATAAGCTTCATAGCCAAATCTACATTGTAGATAACATAATAATATTGGAAAAATCATAAAAAATCATTTTAATGATAAAAATTTGGAAAAACAAGGGAACCTAGATAGGAGATAAAAAAATATTTTTTTATTGGGTTTAATGAATTGAGAAGAGAATGAGCAAAGCAATAAAGTTCCCTAGAAGAAAGATATAGAATATAATGAAGTGGTGGAGAAAAGGTGGACCGCTCTCATTATTGACTTACTAAAGAAGTTTAGATAATTGGTAGAATCACTTATCTTTGGGAAGGAATTAGAGATAAAAAACCAAAGACTTAATTAGAGAAAATAAGTTAAATAAAGAAGTTGAGCGGAATTAATTTCATGGAGTTGGAAAAATTTTCACACGAATTCCTAGCTATCAATGAATATTTTGGTCTCTTAGTCTATCTTAGTGTCCCTTGCAAGAGGAAGGAAATAAAAAAAGGAGTTTATTAAAGAGTGACACATGAAAACAAATAAGGCCCCATAGTTGTAGTCCACCCTATCTACTTCCCTATTTGACTAGGAATGCTAAAACAAATTCTTTTAGAATTTACTTCATAGTTTGAATATATTTTTTTTTGCATTTTGTTATGCAATTAGTTTGTAATTCAGTATTCCTACTTGTGGTATAGAAGTGAATATAGTTGGTGATATATAGGTTCCATGAGTAATATTACAATTTTTCATGATGTAACTTTACAAATTCTCTACTATGAAGTGTTTATTTATTAATATTATTTAATATTTATAATCCTAGGAATAAATCACTAAAAATAATCAAGGAATGCAATAAAACAATAAACACCACATGATCGACATGATGAACAAAAGATGAATCTTGGGAAACCCAATAATAGAAAACCCACCCAAATAATGAGGATTGTGCCTTCTTCTCGAAATGAAATGAAAATACAAAAGGTAGACAATCTCAATATGGAGCCACAGTGAATATTGTGGCCTAAATGAATACTACATGATCTTCTACTTCCTGTGTTTCTCTCACAATATCTCATTCTTATGCTATTCTCAACTATGGAACAAGGAATCAATGCAACAAGAATGAAACCTCTTCCTTTCCTAGCAACCCAATATTTAACATGTCTTAATAACTATCCAACATTATAATTGGGGATTTTTTCATGTGTCAACTTCTAGTGAAATCAAGGTTTTGGGTCCTCTAAAATCTTCTTGAGTGTTCATAGTTCAATCACTTCATAAGTGTTACTAATAGTAGTTGATGTGGCATACACTCAATGTCATGGTGATCAAAAGCATAGAAAAACTTATGAGAGGTACATGTTTCTCATATGGACTCCAATTGAAGTATAAATTAACTATAGGACAATGAGATTCATATGGAAAAAGTGTAATGAACTTAGGTTTAACCATGATCTATTAAGAGTTTTTTTAGTCATATAATTTAATGATATATGTTTGTTGACATTATATTTTTGGCATTGATGTCAACAGAGTCTTGGTATTGTTTTTCATATCATTCATGTCAAGCTGATGTTAGTAGCCCTCATGATGTATGATAAGTTATCATTGATCTGATGTAGAGATGTTGATCCATGCAAAGTTGTTAGGACATCTAGGTCTTCATGTACCTGACTTGATGCAGAGGTGTTTTATCATTATGTTGATATATTTTTTCTTGCAGAGAACATTTTTGGAATCTTTGCCATGTTTATTAGATACTTGACATGCATTTGCAAAGGTCCTACATGTTCAGGGGGTGCTTAATGAGGTTGATGAACAAGTTCTGAAGTTTTGAAGCTGAGATTGGTGTCACTTGGTACATGCTCTGTAATCATGGTTTGATGCCTTGTACTAATCATATACACTTTGTCATGATTTCAAATTGTTGGTAGAAGGTTGTCATGGTGTTCCTCACACTCTCCCAAAGTTGAGCTCCAAGTTGTGGCTTGAATTGTTGAGAAACTTGGTTTTTATGGCATATACACATGTTTCCTTCATGAAAATACTGTATACATAGGTCCTATGAAGGAAACCTACTTATGCCTTTTGAAAAAGAAAAATCCCTAAAAATGTGTACACTTTAAAGTTTTAATGACTTTTGTAGGGTTTTTTTTGCTGGGGAGTTTTTGCTCCAATGGTCGAAAAAGGTTAACAATCATCTAAAAGGTGATTAAGTAAAAAATGAGAAGGGTTAGTGATGGATATTAATTGCACCTAAAATTAATTATAAAATATCGAAGTGTGAAGAAGAAATGGTTGGATGGAGATAGAGTGTATGCTACAGGTTTGCAGAGTTGCAAAGCAGATCAAAGCTCATACTTGGAGCATATTTCAGAGGATGAAGGAGCTACAATAGATCTACATGTTTAACACATTTGTTTTGTAGATTATGGCTTACAATTGCTACTAACATGGAGATAAGAGTTTGTTGTAGTTGTTAATATGGAGAGAAGAATTATTGCTATAGTAATTGCAACTTTAGATCAGAGTTTATTTTGCTGATGTATTTTTGTTTCAGGTATTTTATTGGAGAGACATTTGTTGTGGCTTTAGTATATGAGTTTTTTTATGGTTGCATGAGTTCTATTGATGGTTGAGTGTGTAGATCAGATTGCCATTATGTGTTGTTGTACAGTTTGATTCAGTTGAGCATATTTTGGATGAGTTTGTTGTTGTAGAGTTTTGTTTGGATGAGAAGATTATTTATGTGGCTGATGTATTGTTTGAGATTGGTTTGAAGAGATTGATTATGTTGAAGAGTATTTTATTGCAGGGTTTGTATTCAATGATTGTTGTAGATTGTGTTGATGTTGATGAGATTACTGTTTGTATGGGTCTAGTATGAAAATGGTATGAAATGAGGCCCATGATGATTGTATGAGTTTGTAGCATGGATCCAGTATGAAAATTATGAAATGAGGTCCATGAGATGAGCTGAGAGTTCGGGCTTTCAGTGAGCAAGTGGTGGCTTTCATATTCAGGATGTAATGACATCCTTCAAGTGGTGGCCTGAGAACTTAGGAGTGGTGGCTTCCATCTAGTGGTGGTTGAATAGTCCAGTAGTCGTTGGGAAATACTTATTGAGAGTGGTGACTTCCAACAGGTGGTGGCTTGCAAAGTCGATGGAGTGGTGGCTTCTTATAGGTGGTGGTCTGCAAAGTTCATACAAGTTGTTGTTTGAAGCAAGTAGCGGCTCACATGATTAGCAAGTGGTGGCTTGCACACTGGTAGTGGCCAGTGAATCAAATGTAAAAGCATTTTTACCCAATAGAAGAGATGGAGACGAAGACTATCTGTTGACAATGGTTTTTACCCTTTCGGTTTCCACCATATATCTTGTGTCTCATGTGTATGATTGGTGTGTTGTGATTGTTGTTGTTCATGGTTATTTGCTGGTTTTTACCCTTTTGGTTTCCACCATATATCTTGTGTCTCATGTGTATGATTGGTGTGTTGTGATTGTTGTTGCTCATGGTTATTTGCTTTGATGGTTATGCACATGCTATGTGTTGCTAACATAAGGTAATGTGCTTCTAATCAAGTGTGTGATTTAGTTAAAGTTTAAGAAAGGGTAAAAATTGTTCATAAGTCACACCACTAATTCACTACCCTTCTCCTCCCCCCTCCTCCCCCCAAGTAGTGCTCAAGGTTTCTAATAATGTTAATCATTATATTCATAATTAAATTAATTAAAAAGATGAAAGTTGATTGAATAAATTCAAATGATGGAACTTGATTTGATATATCTACTCTAGTTATTATATTACTTAGAGAGAGGTTTTCCATTCTGTATTAAGGGAATGGAATTTCCGATTGCATCTCTTCCACTTTCAACTCACATGATATAATTTTATTACTCAAAGAAAATATCTAAACATAGAACCACATGTATTATTTGGGAGATCCCATAATAGCTTTGAAATTTTTTTATTAAAACTATATAATGATGTTATAAAATATAAAGACACTCAAACCATTTTTTTTTCAATAATTTTTTCAAGGCATAAATAAACTCTAAACTAATTATAAAAATTTAAACCTTACCATTTTAAAATTGTAATTAGTAAACTGTAATTAAAAAATATTTGAAATATATTTAAATAAATTATCATTCAGACCATAAATTAATAATTACTAATGACAAAAGAAGATATAGCCGAACAATTTCAATACCACATATTTAATTCTCATAATAATATTTTTAATATAAACTTAACTCTAATATCTTTAATATAAACTTAAACGATATTTAATCAATATTATAATAATAATAAGACTGAAACCATTATTATAATAATAATAGAGTTGAACTATTTTCCAAAATGGAACAACATTTCCACAATTCTTACATTCAAATTAGACAGAATTACTCTTTTTTTTAGCTGTGGTTTATGGTTACTAAGTGGCCACTACATCCACTCTAAGGGAGAATTACTCTTTTTTTTTTTATTAGCTGTGGTTTATGGTCACTGAGTGGCCGCTACATCCACCAGAAAGGGGGTAACCCAAAGGGCCTCGAGGAGATTTGACCCAGTGACCTCCCAACTGGGAAAGTGCTTAGCAACCTGAGCTAGACCATTTGAACTATCCCTTGGAAATTAGACAAAATTACTATTAAAGTACACTCACAGGGACATTATTACATGTTGGTCTTTGCAGACATTATTACATGCTGGTCTTTGAGGTATCGGCCTTTTTCTAATTTGAATTCAGTTAAATCTATTGTTTAAAGAAAAAAGAATTTATTTTTTTCAGTTAAAATAATTGCAGTTAAAGCAGCTTTCAGGTATATATAGTCTTGCTTTCACCTAATTAAACCATAGCAATCAGAATATTTCAAATTTTACTTATATAACTTGATATTGATTTTACAGAAATTTAACTGAAACTATTTAATTTGATTATGCTAATGATATCAATCATTTTCACTATCTTCACATTTTAAAATTGTGCAATCTGTATTCCTCAAATTTACATTTCCATAAAAATATATAATTCCCTTACCAATAAAAACTGTGCTCTCTCATTTCTAATAAATACTTATTCTGAGTCAAAAACTGTGCTCTCTCATTTCTAATAAATACTTATTCTGAGTCAATTAGATGGTTCTGTAAATAAGATATATGAACCACAATAAAAACAAAGTGGACTAAAATTGTTAACTCCTTATTCTACTAATTACATTTCTGAGACAAATAGATAATTCTTCAATTCAGATATATGAACAACAAGCCAAAGGGAAAGAACAGTCAGGCCTCTGTTGTAAAGTTTGTTACTGCTATGAATAACAAGAGGAAAAAGATATAGAAAAAATGATGTGAAAATTTGGTTTTCAATTTATTACATTACATTAGGCTGAAAATAGACTCCAAACATAATTGTATATGATTGAACTAGCTATTCACAGATGGCTGCAAAATTGGACTAACTTTTCTGTAAACTCGGTTCATGGCTTCCCTGGCTATGATAACTAGTACTACTGGGTAGCAGGATAATCATCCCAATTACATGCAGGTTTCCCGGACTTCACCAGCGTTTTGATCAACTCCTTCGCTGTAACGTCCCCTGTAACCGTCATCTTCTGCTGGACTGTGTCCATTTTGTAGGTCTCTATTCCTGTCACTCGCAGTTCAAAACTACATCAATGGCCGTAATAAGTTATCCCAAGGATACAATAAAATGAAAAAAAAATAGTGAGTACCTTGCCAAATAGCTTGGTTCAGTTGGTTTTAATTAAAAATCATCATTAAGTTTCAGGTTTAGGTTTGCATAAGGTGTTTATCTGTACTCTCAAAACATAAGTTTTTCTTAAAAAATTTCAAAACATTGTTCATTTTGATTATTATTATCACAAATTAATTAAAAATAAAAATTCTATGCTGTATCTTGCACTTGCATGTTATTGTATTTTTTTTTTCATGAAAAATATCTTTACATTTTACTGTTAATATTTAACCATAAGACTTGAATTTATTACCATAAAGTTTTTATTGTCATTTGTAAGAGTTGAACTTGAGTGGAAATGATGTCAATAATTTTTCCCATTCTTTTAGGCCGTAGTCTATGTGTTATATATTTTCATAGTTTTTTCAACATATTTTCGAGTGTAGTTTGTTGAAAATCTAGTAGGGATTTCTTGGAATCACAAATTTAAGTTGTGAACTCTCCACAATCTGATTGCACAAGATGTCTTTTAGAGTGCTGAATCCATA
The DNA here is from genome assembly GCA_000404065.3 of Pinus taeda. Lineage (NCBI taxonomy): Eukaryota > Viridiplantae > Streptophyta > Pinopsida > Pinales > Pinaceae > Pinus > Pinus taeda. The sequence continues at coordinate 15,709 of APFE030470037.1, read as the reverse complement.
TACGCAATCAAAAACCAATTTTAAACAAAAAAATATTAAGATTTGACAAAATAAATAAATAAAAATAAACATAAAAATTTGTAGTTTATCTGTTGTAAGTTTGGAGGTTTTCTAGCATATTTTATAGTCTAATTTGTTCAGAATTCGATAAAGATTTGTTGAAATCACAAATTTAAATTGTGAACTCCCCAAAATATGTTTGTCACTTATAATAAAAATCCAATTTTCAACCATAAAAATCAAAATTTAACAAAATAAATTTTAATTTTAATTTAAAAAATAAAAACACCTCTGAAAAATCTCATAAATTAGCCCAAAAAAAAAAAAACTTCAATCCAGATGATCTCTAAATGGTTTCAAACTCAAATAAATCAATTAAAATGAAATAAAATAAACGAAACTACTATCAATCCCTACCTTCCACTTTTTTTAGTGCTCTCTTGATCTCTTTCATACATTTATCGCAGTGGATGCCTACTCTGAGCTCAACTGTCTGCAAGTGAAAATATATATAGCCATCAATGATTCCACTCTGTTGACGAATAAATGGAAAGCAAAGGGAAGCAAATTAAAGGGAAAGAATAAGAATACCGGCATCGGATTTGAAGGCTGATTCTGCTGAACAAGAATTAGAGCTTCCGAAATCTGGATTCAAACCTTTCTGCCTGAAATCTATAGAGATGAACAATAATTTACAGGCAACCTGTGTGAGTAGTTAGTGGCGTATGAATTTACATATATATAAAACAGGGGATTGCAGATTCTTTTCTTAGTGGCCATGAACACACCAGGAAGAAGAGGTGGATAATTATGATTGATGTTGTCTTCTCTGTGCACGCCAATTCAAAAGAGAAAAGTAAGACAAACCCTACGATAACCGACAATGCCCAGGAGAATCTCTGAAGTCAAAAAGTAGAGTCCAGACAACGAATGACAGACATTGTTATTATTGTGCAGGGCCTTGGATACTTCCATAAAGTTATTATGCTGCGCGTGCCAGCCGGACATCATTCATGCGAGCGGGTTCTGGAAAAATAAAATTCATACCCTCCTGTTGGCATTTCTTTGTAGTAAACGTTTTCTTGGCATGTCCAGGTGGTAATCCACTTTGTGGAAATAATCAACCGACAGGTAATAATTGACAGCTATCTTATCTTGATGGTCCATTTCAAGAATATTTTGAAAAGAGTAGTCTAACAATTTGGTCCGGAAAATAATGAAAATTTTTGAGAGATTTTTCAGGCTAAATCACATAGGAATTTATTTGTTCGTTTGGAACCAATCAGTGTGGTTCATTCTCAGGTCAGGACAAATGAATTCCTATGTAATTTACGCTGAAGATTCTCTCAAAATTTGATATCCATCACAGAAGCCTCAATTCTACAAATGAAAATTCTGTCAAAATTTTGATAAAATATATCTCCAAAAATAATTTATATCAATCATTAAATTAACAATCAAATTAAATTGATACTCTATAGACTATGATAATTTCTGTCAATATTTTATGGACAATCAAATAATGAAAATTCTGTTAAGATTTTGATAAAATATATCCTAAAAATAAATTATATCCATTAATAATTAAATTAAATTAAAAGTGGTTAATACTCTATGATGATTTCGGTCTATATTTTATGTTGAGTTGCCCGTATGATGCTAATATATTTCAACATTGGAACAAACTAAAAGTTTAGTTTTTTAATTTTTAATTTATTTATTATTTTTTGCTAACAAACAAAATTATATAAATTCAAAAAAAATTAATAATATTAATCTATCTTTATTTTAACTTAGTTATGATTGTGTTTTTTTTAATATAATTGTGAGCTTTATTAATTTTCTTTTCTTTATTAATCATAAGTTCATAACAATGATGGTTTAAAAAGAAAATAGAATAACAATTCCTTAGTATGATATAGAAGGTAAGATGGTTAGTAAAGCTATCAAAGATACTTTTAATGAATCCTTAAAATTCAACAAAATAAATAGATGTAAAATTTTAATTAAAATGGTAGCTTTAACGAATCTTTAAAAATCAACAAAATAAATAGATGCAAAATTTTAATCAAAATGGAAGAAAAAAGGTACTAAATAAATAGAAAACATGAGAAGTTTTTGCATTTATCTAAGTTAGAGTTTGAGGAATTTAAGAGGCAAATTTTGACACATAAAACTAAAGAAAATAATATGATTTTTTTTTGGAACTAGAATTCTTACTTTAAAAGTGTTTATGAATCTCATAATATCATGGACAACATTCAAACCATTTCTAGAAAAGAAGGAAGTTTTTTCAATAGACTACATCATGTTTGGATTTAAGCAACTCACAAAAGGGAAAGCTAAGGGAAACAAAGGCTACCAAGTTTAAATCCTAAAAATTGGAGGAAGTATCCTTGTCACCCACTTCAACAACTTTTCAATTTAAAAAGTAAGTAAGGCTTTTGTTCTACTAATTTTCAAAAGTGGTGATAAATAAAATCCTTCTAACTATACGAATATTATGATTAAACCTTTTCCTAGCCAAGTTATTGGGAATTGTTTTTGAAAATAAGATCAATGTGTGGATAGAAAGTCACATGAAAAGAGTTAAAGTCTCGTGAATTGGCCTTGAACCCTCGCCAAGGAGGCTCCAAAGAATTGTCGCCACCCTCTAGACCCCCTAGCGACAATAGTGGGGGGCAGGTGGGCAGGGTGGAGGGCAGTTGGTGGGAGTCCCCCTACACCCCCCGTTAGAAATTGGGGTCCAAACGCAATTATAAATAAGAGCTTTAAATGAAGAAAATAATAAATCTTCACAACCAACAATCTTCAATTTGGAGAATGATTACAACAACTCTACTACTATTACACTTGCTAGAATATGCTTCAAGGTTGGAACCTAGGTAGCTTCTTATCTTCATCATCATGCTTGAGGACCAACTAAAATTGAGAATAAACTCAATTTCTCCTTAGTTATTACCTTCATTAACATGGTTGTAGTATTTTGGCTAGTATGTATTTTTTCCAACCTCAACTATCCATCTTCCAAAATTCATCGTACAAATTGGTACATGAGCTATATATACTTAATCTTAGAATGAAAGGTTGAGTTCTTTGCAAGATGAATATCTCGCTAGCAATATACCACTAGTTATTTTCCTACGTATTTCCCAATTCCTCCATGTACCTCTATAACCAAATCATATATTTACTAGCATCTATAACGACATACTTTGCTTATGTTTTTAAAACCACAACAACCCTTTGTAATTGAAATCCAACTTACTATTGTTCCACCTATAGTAAAAGCATACCCTGCGGGGCTCCTCCCGCTATCTATATCACCTACCATATCTCAATCAACATATCCTTATAGCACATTGTTTGAACCTCAAAAGCATATCCTAAGTAGTAGTACCTGTCAAATACTTGAGAATCTACTTTACTACCTTTCAATTATATTTACCTTGATTGTTCATATACCTACTCACTACTCCCACTACATGTGAAATATTTTGGATTATGCACACCATCATATACATTTATTTGTCAACCATAGATTAATATGGAGCCTTGGACATCCATTGTATCTCCTCCTATGTGTTCAGACACATCTCCTTTGTCAATTTGAAATGGCTAGCCAAGATGTACTAACTAGTTGTGCATCTTTCATTTTCAATATTTCAACACCTTTTGTATGTTCTCACTCTGAGCTAATGTTACTTTATGAATTTTTCCTATCTTTTATTCACATACCAAGGATTTTCTTTACAGCACCCAAATCCTTCATAGCAAATGCATTATATAACTTTATTTTGAGCACATTTATATCATGTATGTTAGACCCTCCAATAAACATGTCATCTGCATACAATAACAAGATAATATAGCTATCATTATTTAGTCTTATAAAATAAACATATGGGTTACACTGACATCTAAAATAACCTTGTTTTTCCATAAACCTGAAATATGCATACTCAATTATCCTTCCCTTTTACCTTATACCCTTATGGTTGTTGTATATAAATCTCTTCCTCCAAGCCTCCTTGGAGAAAAGTTGTTTTGACATCTAATCATTCAAGATGCAAATCTTCTACTACCGCTAAACTAAAATAGCTCTAATTGAAATCATTTTGATAACAAGAGAAAATATTTCATCAAAATATCTACCTTTATTACGTGCAAACCCATTTACAACAATTCTGGCCTTGTACTCCTTTTGCCTCCATCTTCTTCCTTCAACTTGTAAAGGCATTCATTCCACAATGTTATTTTACTTGCGAACAAGGGGACTAAGTCCCAAATCTAGTTATGTACCAAAGAGTCCATTACTGAATTGAAAATCACTCGGGAGTGATCTCAGTTAATTAATTAATGAATGAAGGTATTACAAACTCATGTGTTGGTGTGTGTCTATGTTATCTTAGGCAATAGATCAATAATATTGCAAAATACACAAACACTGGAAAATGGAAAAAAGTAAGAGAAACATAGTAAGAAAATACAAGAACACAACAAATTAATAAGGAGTTCACCCAATCCTCCTGGGCTACGTCTCTGGTCGAGCTTTCAGTGGTGGCCTTCTTTTGTTGTGTCTTTAAAGCAGAGTTTTTACAATGAGGAGCTCAAATTGAGTCTCCTGAAACAGATGATGCTTAGTAGGGTGGTTCTTGGATTCCCCAAGCCACAAGAGTGCAAAGACTTTTCCTTACCAAGTCTTGACCTCAACTGGCCTTGATGGGATGAGTCCAATTTGGTACTGAGTTCCCGACAAATATCCTCATAGGGATTGCTTGAACCTCTCAAGCCTTCTTTCTACTCGATGTTTCCTTAGCTTTGTAGGTCAGCTTGGCTCTCTACTTCTTGCTTCACTATTCTTCTTCTTCCTTTCTCACTGTCCTTCTTTCTTACAGTGCTTTCCTCTCTGTTCTCTATTTGTGCATTCATGGCTTAAAGCCAATATGTCTCATGACTGTTTGTTTCCTTTTCTGCCCCTTCAAATCGCCTGTTGTTGTTCGCTTGGAATTCCCTGCTTCTACGTCATTGTCACTGTGTAACGTCTCACAGGGAAGTGGCCACTTGTCCTCTCACGAACAACGCCAGTTTTTCCTCAAACAGTTTGGTACTTCGGTTACTCTGTGTCATGATTCATTTGCCAACTCAGTAGTCCAATCGGACTTCAAACTTTTATATGCTAAAGCTTATTTATCCCATTGAATCCGGTCATTCATCGGATGCAATCTTCGTCGTTAGATCTGGAGCCCCCAGATCCTAGGGTGTTCACTCTTATCGTGCGGTTGACTTGCTCGGACTTTAGCCTGCGATGAGAGGTGGTTTTATCTCTCATCCATCAGACATGCATCGTTCATTGTATGGCAATGATTGGTCCTCTAACAATTCCGCTTACCACCCAAAATGCCTCCGATATTCTGGCGGTTTTGGAGCATAGGACCCGCCTTTCACTTTAGCATTTTTCCCAGAGTTTTCAGCTTCCCTTGTGACCAAGCACTTGGGGCCTTTCCATTTTGAGGAGTTTTTCATAGCGATGCGCAATTAGCGCTAATCGCGCATCAGAAATGGCCTTCGTTTTCTGATCCGGACTTCCTAACTGCTAGTTTGCATCCTATGTAGTCTCCATGGGCCTTGGTCAGCACACTTTGACCAAGGCCCTTGTCATTCCTTGCTGGCTACAAACTATCACTGTCCAGAGGTCTTCCTGATAGCTCATTGTCCACAAGTTTTTGAAGTCTGTCATGATTTGATACAGTCATGGAACTCTAATAATTTTTCATGGATCCAATTCGGATCACGACCTTCCCACTAAAAAAGATTTTGGACCAACAAAAGTTGGTTTTCAAGCATCGAATAAGTGAGGGTAAAATTGTCTCACTTGTCCAATCTCTATCCACTTTTCACTGCTCGGCTTTGAACCCTTGAGCTCAATTCTGAGGTACTCAACATCTCCCCTGCGTGTCGTTCGCACCTTCCTATCCAAAACTATGTATTCCTGCAATTCATTAATATATTCAGGTAACAGGTCATCAATAGAAGGAAATTGACTTTGCTCTTTGGGATCCTCAATTAGTGAAGGTTCAAACAATCTCAAGCAATCTGCATTTACGACTGAGTAGATGTGCATGTAAGTTGGTAGATCAAGGCAAAAAGCATTCTCACCAATTTTCTAAAGTATCTTGAAAGGTCCATACCTAATAGGCTTTAGCATTTTACCTTCACCTTGCATTATGTCCTTGTTGATTTACAACCAGACTTGGTCTCCAACTTGGAAACTGTGCTCCATCCGATGCTTATCATACTTTGCCTTGTATTTGGCTTGGCTCTTTTCCAGTTGTTCCTGTACTACCTGGTGGATCTCTTGGATTTGTTCAATGAACCTAGTTGTCCTGTTCACATCATTGTGTCCCTCAACTGTGGTGTCTTTACCAAAGACAAAATCCAAAGGAGACCTTGGTGTGAAACCAAAATAGGTCTCAAAAGGAGATCTCTGTGTAGAAGAATGGTTTGCTTTGTTGTAAGCATGCTGCACATAACACAAATGTTCATCCCAAAGCTTAGGATGTTTTCTGCAATATCCCTTGAGCAACTGGATCACTGACCTGTTGACTACTTCGGTCTAGCCATTGGTTTGTGGATGAAAAGTAGTGTATTTCTTCAGTATGGTGTCCATCAGTTCCCACAGACTTGACCAAAACTTTCCCACAAATCGGGTGTCTCAATCAGATACAATGGAAGTGGGTAATCCAAAATGAACCCATACATGGTGAAAGAACAATTTTGCAGTTTGTTTAGCTGTAATCTGTTTAGTACAAGGTATCAAAATACACATTTTGCTAAACCTATCCACAACAACATATAGATAATCATGACCTTTCCTAGATTTAGGCAGTCCTCCAACAAAATCCATGGAAACACTTTCCCAAGGGTGAGAAGGAACTGGTAATGGAGTGTACAAACCTAGTTTTATGTTGCTGGGCTTTCTTTTAGCACACATAGTACACCCTCTTACATATCTAGAAACTGTCTCATTCCTTTTTTGCTAATAAAAAATCTTTGCAACTGTGCAACTATTTTACTTACCCCAAAGTGACCTGATATTAGAGAAGTGTGTGCTTCTCAAATTATCTTTACTCTTTCAATTTGTGGAATGCATAGCTTCCCACAATGATATAGGAGTCAATCCTTTACATGATAATCCAATTCTTCTATTGGTTTGCCTTGACTTAAAGTTGCATATACATCTTTGAAATCTATATCTTGAGCATATTGTTCAATGTAGCTCTCATGTAACACAGAATTATGCTTAAGTATAGTAGATGCATTTATAATGGGTCTAGATAACATATCCACAACTTTATTGTGTATGCCCTTTTTATATCTGATGACTAAATGAAAGTGTTGTAGAAAACCCATCCACCTATAGTGTCTTTATTTTTGCAACTTAGTTTGGGAGTGTAGATATTGAAGTGGTTGATGATCAGTATGTATTGCTCTCTCTTTTCCCATTAAGTAATGTTTCCACTTTTTCACACTCTGTACTAATGCATACAATTCTTTATCATATGTAGGATAGTTAACTACTGCAGAATTAAATGTCTCAGAATGATAACATATGGGTTTACCATGTTGTGTCAACACTACTCCCATGGCATAGTCATTGGCATCCATTTGGATCTCAAATTGTCTTTGAAGATCAGGCAGTGCTAGTACAGGTGTTGTACTAATCTTTTTTTTCAAGATGTCGAAGGCTTTCTGTTGTTTGCATCCCCACAGAAACACCTTATTCAATCGTGTTAAAGCATGTAAGGGAGCTGCAATTAAGGAAAAGTTAGAAATGAACTTTCTCCAATATTGTGTTGCTCCTAAGAAGCTTCTTACTTCTGTAGCAGATTTGGGTTTAGGCCAGTTCACAATGACTACAACCTTAGAGGGATCTATATTCAATTCACCACCCCCTACTATGTATCCCAAATAATCCAGATATGTTTTTCCAAATTCACATTTTGAGAGTTTAACATGAAGTTTTTCTCTTTTCCAAACATCTAGTGTCTGCTTAACATGCTTTAAATGTTCTTCCCATGTTTTGCTAAATATCAGAATGTCATCCAGATACATAATAACAAAATCATCAAGAAAAGGTCTAAGTACATCATTCATTAATCTCATGAAAGTAGCAGGAGCATTAGTTAAGCCAAAAGGCATAACCAACCACTCAAACAATCCCTGCTTTGTTTTGAAAGTAGTCTTCCATGCATCTTGTTCTACAACTTTGACTTGGTGATATCCACTATGCAAGTCTAGCTTGGAAAGATAAACAACTTCTTTCAATTGATTTAATAGATCATCTATGCAAGGAAGGGGATAACGATTTTTGATTTTTATCTTGTTCAGTGCTTAGTAATCAATGCACATTATCCACGAGCCATCTTTCTTTCTCACCAAAATGATTGGTGACCCACATGGTGATGTGCTAGGTCTGATGAACCCTTTCTCGAGCAACTCCTGCACCTGCTTCTTGATTTCAACATTCTCTATAGCGGAAAACCTGTACATTCCAATGTTAGGAAATGGAGCATTTTGCTACAAAATAATATCATGCACTATTTCCTTTTTGGGTGGTAGACCTTTAGGTTATTGAAACAAGATATCATACTCTAAAACAACTTTTTCTAAATAAGCTTTCCGTTTAGCATTACAGCCTTCAAATACATTGGTTTTATCAGGTTTCTCTTCCTTTACAACCATCAGTAAGAATTGTTTGCATGAATTTATCATTCGTTTCATCTGCTTTGAGTTTATAAGAGTATAATTATTCTTGAGCTTATGAGCTCTTACAAAGTATTCGATTCCATCTTTAACAAGTATATACTTGTTCTCAGCTCTATAGAAGATAGATTTTCTATCATACAAGTAAGGACTTCCTAAAACAATTCCACATATATCCAAAGGAATTATGTCTAACTCAGCCTCATTTACAAATGCTGACCCAAAAGAAAATTTGAGTTTGCATTGTCTAGTCACTTGTAGGTGTGATTTATCATTTAACCATCCTAATGGGTATGGTTTCTTGTGAGGTGTAGTCACTAATCCCAACTCCTTTACAATTGCTTCAGAAATTAAATTTACTTGTGAGTCACTATCAAACAAAGTATCAATCTTTTGATGTTTTGAAATAACTCGAATATGGAAAAGCTCATGTCTTTTTCTCTCATTTTCTTCATCAATAGTAGATTGTGCAGAATTACTACTAGATGCTTCATAATTCTTACCTTTTATACCTGTGGTTGCAATAGTTGTTTCATCTCCTGAGTCTAACCCCAAATCTTTTTGAATAGCTACAGCAGTTTTCTTCTTCTTGCCCTCAAACTTCTTAGGCCTCAGCTCTAGATGTAGAATCCAATAGTGCTCATCATCATGCCCATCCTTCTTACAGTGAGTGCATGAATACTTGATCTTCTGTGCAGTGTTAGCCTTCCTTTCTTTCCATTTATCTTTTCTTTTCTCCTTAATCTTGCTTGCAGTGGGTTGGGATGATCCCCCAACTTCTAGACTTCCATTCTTTCCTCTAGCTTCTAGATGAGTAGCTTGAACAGATACCTCATCTATACTAGTGGGATTAAACATGAGGATAGTGTGCCTCATGTAGTTGTGTAGACCGTTGATGTACTTCAAGAGAGTCTCAAGTGAGTCTAATGAGATTCCTAGAATCAATGCTCTCTTCCTAAATTCTTGGGTGTAAACTTTACACTTTGCCCTTTCAACTACCGAAGAGTAATCTGGCTCATCATGGCTTGCTGCATGTAGGTTAATGGATAGAACTGCTTTTTGATTGCATAAACAAATTCACTCCAGACATAAATGGTCTTACCATGTCTCTTCATGTCAGCTTGGATCCTGTCTTCCCACCAAACCAAGGCAGTGCCTCTAAGGCATAGGCTTTCCAGCTGAATCTTGCTCTTGTCTGAATCAATACTCTACACTTTGCAATAAACATCAATTTGTCTAATCCAATTGTCTAGCTCTTCTGCATTCAACTCTCCATCATATATAGGTAAATCAAATTTAACATCTATTTTAATCAAAGATGCCTCATTTTTATGATCAGGGCTATTAGGAGGTGTGAGAAAGATTTTTTCTTTCCCTTTGCCTTTTGAGTGGTCATGGAGGAGAGACTCATCTTCTCCTTTGTCTTGTTTGGAGCCTGATGAATCTTCATCCTTATGTTTTCTAAAGTCCTTATACATTTCCTCTACCATGGACCTTATGGATAGGAAACTATCTATGAATTGAGGGTTTGGCCCCACAGAACCTTCTTCTAACATTGTCTTCCGAGGATAGACTCTCCCAATTTCAGGATTAGTTTCGGCCAACTCTCCTTCTCCTAATTTGAGCTTTGATCTAGTTAGCATTCAACAGCTAAATCTAATACAAGCTTGTCTAACCTTAACAGCCTAGAGCTATGATACCACTTCATCTGAAAATCACTCGGGAGTGATCTCAGTTAATTAATAAATGAATGAAGGAATTACAGACTCATGTGCTGGTGTGTGTCTATGTTATCTTAGGCAATGGATCAATAAGATTACAAAATACACAGAAACTGGAAAATGGAAAACAGTAAGAGAAACACAGTAAGAAAATACAAGAACACAACAAATTAATAAGGAGTTCACCCAATCCTCCTGGGCTACGTCTTCGGTCCAGCTCTCAGTGGTGGCCTTCTTTTATTGTGTTTTTAAAGTAGAGTTTTTACAATGAGGAGCTCAAACTGAGTCTCCTGAAACAGATGATGCTTAGTAGGGTGGTCCTTGGATTCCCCAAGCCACTAGAGTGCACATACTCTTCCTTACCAAGTCTCGACCTCAACTGGCCTTGATGGGATGAGTCCAATTTGGTACTCAGTTCCTGACAAATATCCTCACAAGGATTGCTTGAACCTTTCAAGCCTTCTGTCTGCTCGATGTTGAGTTAGCTCTGTAGGTCAGCTCGGGCTCTCTGCTTCTTGCTTCATTGTTCTTCTTCTTCCTTTCTCACTGTCTTTCTTTATTACAATGCTTTCCTCTCTGTTCTCTATCTGTGCATTCATGGCTTAAAGCCAATACGTCTCATGATTGTTCGTTTCCTCTTCCGCCCCTTCAAATCACCTGCTGCTGTTCACTTGGAATTCACTGCCTCTACGTCATCGTCACTGTGTAATGTCTCACAAGGAAATGGCCACTTGTCCTCTCACAAACTGTGCCAGCTCTTCCTCAAATGGTTCTGTACTTCGGTTACTCTGTGTAATGATTCATCTGCCAACTCAGCAGTCCAATCGGACTTCAAAATTTTACATGTTGAAACTTATTTCTCCCATCGAATCCGGTCATCATTGGGTGCAATCTCTGTCATTAGATCTGGAGCCCCCAGATCCTATGGTGTTCGCTCTTATCGTGCAGTTGACTTGATCGAATGTTAGCCTACGATGAGAGGTGGTTTTCTCTCTCATCCACCGGACACACATCGTTCGCTGTATGGCATCGCTTGGTACTCTGACAATTCCACTTACAACCCAAAACACCTCTGATATTTTGTTGGTTTTGGAGCGCGGGACTCGCCTTTTGCTTTAGTGTTTTTCCCATAGTTTTCAGCTTCCCTTGTGACCAAGCACTCGAGGCCTTTCCATTTTGAGGAGTTTTTCCAGTGATGTGTGATTAGTTCTTAGAAACGACCTTCATTTTCTGATCCAGACTTCCTAACTGCTAGTTTGCGTCCTGCGCGGTCTCCATGGGCCTCGGTCAGCGCGCTTTGACCGAGGTCCTCGTCATTCCTTGTTGACTACAAACCACCACTGTCCAAAGGTATTCCTGATAGCTCATTGTCCACAAGTTTTTGAAGTCTGTCATGATTTGATATAGTCATAGAACTCTAATAATTTTTCATGGATCCAATTCGGATCAATTACTTTTGTCATTTCTTGCTCCCATCTTTCTAGTTTCTATTTGCATTTATTCTTCATATCTTTATGGTTCACCAAAATCAATCAACAACACATAATACAATGAAGGATAATATCATTTTGGGAATCTACTTAACCTAGTTGATCTTCTACCAACACTTGCAAGAATTTGAGGTACCTGTTGTGGTTGTTTTTGTGAACATTTTGATTTTATTGCAACTTTAGAATTTTTTTTTTTATGATTTCATGAAGCATGGTGTATTTTGTGTTTTTCTTTTCCCATATCTTTCCAACTAATCTTTTTACATGACCTTCTCATTAAATACCACATCTCAGTCTCCTAATAATTTTGTGGTTTCTATTATCCCATAAGCAATAGCCAAAATCATTAACTCCATTTCCAATAACACTGCATTTCTTGGATATTGCCTCAAGCTTCTCTATCAATATGGACAAATGCTTCACAACCAAAATTCTTTAGGAATGAGTAGTTACCTTTTTACCTATCCATGCCTCCTTTGGAACGTCATCATTCAAGGAAATTTAAGACCCTCTATTTATTAAGTAAACAACATTATCCAAAACATTTGCCCAAAATTGTAACAGCAATCATGCACACAATCTCATACTCCTTGCACACACCATGATTTTCCTATTTATCATTTCTAACGCACCATTTTCTTGTGGTGTTGTTGGAACTGTCCTCTCTTTATGAATCCCATATTATGAATAATAACTATAAAACTCACTGTTGCAATATTTGTCTCCATTATCTTATCAAAGACACATCAACTTATTACTTGTCTCATTCTCAACCAAATCTTTCCATTCTTAAAATGATCAAAGATATCAAATTTGTTTCTAATGCAATAAACCCATTTTTTTAGTTGAATCATCAATAAAAGTAGCATAATAATAAGAGACACGAAGAGATGATACATGATCCAATCCCCATACATCTCTATGCACAAGCTCTAACTTTTTTCTCTTATTTTCCTTCCCAGCTTTGACAAATCTAACTATTTTCTATTTTATCTAAATGCAATGCTCACATAAGTCCAAATCAATTTGATTTAAAACTATGAATAAGTTACTTTAGTGGATAATTTGCATACCCTTCTCACTTGTGCCCAAGCCTATGATTCCATAATGATGTATTCACTCCTATAACAACTAAAAAAATAAAAAGGTCAGCATTTTTAGTACATAAATACAATTTGCCTACCTCCTCTCCTTTTGTTATTATCATAGATCATCTAGTGACATTCCATGGATTTCTTGTAAATGTGACTATACAACCTTCACTTTCCAACTACCCTATTGAAATTATATTTCTTCTTAAATTAGGAACATGTCTTACCTATTTCAATAACCATTATTTTCCTTTCTAAAAATTTATCCATATCTTACCCTTTCCAATAATTTTTCATGGTTCATCATCACCCAAATGAACTTGTCCAAATTCACCTTGAAAATAATTCTTATGGGGTGCGGCATGAAATGAAGCCCCTAAGTCTATCACCTAAGAATCAATAATTTTATCTACTGAAAGGTTTAAATCATATTTTAATACATCACTTGCTACATTTTCTTCCTTATATTCACTTGTTATCCATCACCTTTTTACTTTTTTTTTTTTTTTTTTAAATACCAAGAGTTTTTCTTCTTGTGTCATTTCTTCCCACAACTCCAACATTCTAGCATCCCTCTAGATTTGGATTTTCCCTTCTTAGACTTCCCATGATTCCTTGGGCTCTTTCCTCTATCCCTTTGTCTTCCCCTATTATCCATGGCTAAAGCATTACTTGATGTCTCACTTGTGATTTTTTGTCACATTTCCTTGCTACGGATAATGCCAACAACATCAACAATTTTAAAGTGTTTGAACCAGAGACATAATTTCTCATAGCCATGACCAAGCCATTCTAGCTTTCTGGAAATGAGCACAAAATCAAAATTTCCCTAAATCATCATCAAATTTTACTCCTGTAGAACTTAATTGACTAATGATCGTGTTATATTCATTTAAATGATCAACAATAGACCCACTTTTTGACATCTTATTAAATAAATAATTCTTTAGAAATACCTTATCGAAAGTGGAGGGATTTTTGTACATTTTAGCTAATGCCTTTATCAAACCCTCCGTTGTAATTTCTTTCAAAATGTTAAAATCCACCATTTCTACCAAGCACAATCATATTGTTCCCAATGCCTTTTTGTTAAGAATCTCCCATTCTTTGTCTTTAATAGTCATTAGCTTCTTTATTATTCTACCCAGTGGTAGAAAATTAATTTTCTAATATAAATAATCTCCCATTTTCATCTTCCATAGCTAGTATTTATGGTCATTAAACTACTCGCCCATGAAACCTTACTCTTCCATTGCTCCCACTCAAACCATGAGCCCTTATTTTCCATGAGTTTTATAAACCAAGTAAACCTTTGACTCTTCTACCAGTTATTAGGGATAAAATCATAGAGCAATAAAATCAAAATGAATGGAAAAATAAAACATTGAATTAAACAATACAAATGAGACACCAATATATGTGGTTCGCGCGATCTGGTTACCTCCATGGAGAAATAGCTAGTTCTTCCTTTAATTCCATGTAGAAAAATGAAGGGATACAACCTGCAACACATTTTCTAAAACCTCAGTTTCTCTCTCTCTCATAGTCGCGTCCCTCTCAATTATAATGTTTTATCAATAATACACAACCGCAATACAATTCCCTTATAGAAAATAGAGTTTCATTATAGAGAAAGAAAAAAGAAAAACTAATATAACATGTATTGTTAGATCTATGATCTAATGTCTAGATTAACAATGAAATTACAATATTTCACAAGGCAATTTTCCAAAAAAATATCTTTATGTGCACTGCCCTAAACCCATGCTAACAAGGCCTCAAATAATTTCCATTGCCCACCCTAGACACCCTGGCAACAATAGTAGGGGGAAACACCCCGCCCCCATACCCCCATCAAGAATCCAAAAACAACTAAAAACAAGACCTCTAAATAAAAAAGATAACAAGGCTCCATAACCAACCCACTTGATGTATGTGGAGTGATATTTGGAAGTCCTTATATGTACATGTGGGATGTAATTTTCAGGAAGAGAGCTAACCAATATTTCCCAATCAAGGATGGAAAATCCTTCATCATCAACATTCACAAGGGCAAGTCTAAAATTTCACTAGTAAGTGCCAACCAAGCCAAGTTCTAGCAAGAAGCAAGAGGTGAGTCATCTTCTGGGATCTTGATTAGTGTCCTTTCTCTGATAGTTCCTGCTTCCACTTTGAGAATGATGATCTCTTACTCATCCCTGGTCAAAAATGGAGTGGCAAGTGTCAGAGGGGAAGCTTCTGGAAGATTCCATGATCTTCCACCTCGCATTTTGTTCCTGCCATTTGTCCATTCTTGACCATCACACCCTATAGAGGAGAAAATCAGTTTGCATCACACCTTGTACACTGGGAAGGTGATATGCATCGCACCCCCTGCATTGAGCTTTCAGTATGGTCCAGTTTTGACCATTTATGAGCAGTTTTCAGTGGAGAACTTCTGGGAAATGATGTAATTAGTTGACCTTGTTCCTTTAGACAGTGAAGAAACACTTTTAGGGACTTAGGAGCCCTCAGTTTATGGATATTTATGATCGGGGTTGAAGTGCCCAAAAATGTCTATAACAGTTGCCCCCTAAAGCATGAGGTCGTTAATCTTTCTGATGTCGGGTGAAATGCTTTACTATGAGGATCTGAAGTTTTT
>APFE030470035.1:64626-93310 GCA_000404065.3 Pinus taeda | reverse complement strand
CTTCAAAAATTTGTAACCTGTGAAGGCCGCTACAACATTGTTTATTTATACCATATCAAGTTGTTGCTACACATAAAGAAACAATGTGTCATCAGTTTACCATATTTCTTATTGCAGAGCCTAACCAAGATGTCAAAAACCATCCAGAAGCAGAAAGGAAACGAAGACAAGAGCTTATATCATTTTGGTCTAATCAAAATTCTCATTGAGCATGAAATGCAAAGAAGAGGGAAAACATGGAAGGAGTTCTTAGCTGCCAACCAAATCAGGGATGAGGAAGACAAAGAAGAATCACAAGAAAATTCAGGATTTATGAAGGACATTGATGAGGAGATCCCAGCATCATCCAAAGCTAACAAGATACCCCCACCTGTGAGCAGCATAAGGACTAGACAAATGAGAAAGGAGGATGCTAAAAGGGCAGAACAAGACAAAGTTTTCACCACTTACTCAAGGAGAACAAGAAGGACACCAAAAGTTCAGTTGCAAGAAGACCAACCCGAATCCAATGCACCTATACAGATGGATATTCAGAGCATTGACCATTCACCACCAGGGCCAGGAGCTGATGTAGATGTTGAAAGTCATTCACCTCCAGGTGCTGAAATAGAGGTCGAAAGTAATAATAAACGAGAAAGAGGGTCACCACCTCCCAATAAGAAGCAGAAGAAATTAGAGAGACAAATTGAAAAATTAAAGGAAGAGCTCATGGAGGCTAACATGCTGGAGAAAGTTATTAAGAAAGAAAATGAGATGCTCTGAGCACAGAGTAAAGAAATTCAAAAGAAAAATGAAAAGTTAAAGGAGCGAGTCAATGAGCTGGAAGCTGAGAAAACAGATATTTGCAAGTGGGCCACCAAGTGGTACAATCAAAAGAAGACCCTCAAGGAAAAATACAAAAGACTAAAGTAAGAGCTCCATGACCAGAAAGATGCCCAGGTGAAAAAGAATGTAGACACATTGCTCAAGGCAGCAGAGGTACAGGCAGGGACCAAGTTTAAAGGAATCACTTCGGGGTTAGCATGAGGACATGCTAATTCATTAAGTCGGGGAGAGATGTTGGTACCATTATATGACCCCTTTTTCCCTCCCAAAACATGACAATTACCTACCTCTTTTCATCATTTATCCCTCAGATCCCTTGGAAATTGATTAATTAATAGTCTTATAGTTATTAAATTGCATTTAAATTGATTTAAGGGTTTTGTGTTAATAAATTAGGAGTTTTTGGGCAAAATGACTACAGGAAGTCCCAACATCTTGTAAATGGCTTATTGTTTGACATGTGGCATGACAGCCAGGCCAGAGCGAAGGATATGGGTGAAAATCGGAATGTCCAAGCATGGACGAGCACCTATCCCGCAGCGGAAACAACCCTCCTACATGCGTGGTCAATGACTGGTCAACTATGGCATGTTGGCGACAAAGGAAGCAACAACACACAGTCACAGTCCAAATTGATTTTAGTTGTTTCCTTTTTTTATATGTCAGCTAGGATAGAAACATTTTCAAAATAGTGTTTTGGTAAAAGCGGCAACAGCCGCTCATGAATGTACATCCATTTTCAAGGGATGTGAACCATATGTAAATATAAGTTCTGAACCTGGTTGTATGTTCGGTTACGTTTTTATCACTATTATTGTTTCACGAACAGAGCTTCGACTTGAATACAAACAGACTTGCATTATAATCACAGTGCGTTGTTTTGATTTGGTGATCATGGGATAACAAGCTCAGTATACCAAGAACGCGGATGGGCCCTGCGTACATGGTATATTGTTGTCATTTTAATTGCGTTTACAGTCATTTGATATTGATATATATGCCCAATGATTAAATCGATTCATGTCCATGTTTATGTATTTATGAATGCGTTTGTATGCGTTTGTTTATATGTTTATGCATGCGCTTTCATAGATTATCATTTGGATCGTGAATCATATCCTGTAAGGGATTCGATCCAGGGTTACCTTGTAAAGCACTGTCATGAAATTTATGCTTACGATTTTCACTTTGCATGATTGTTAATGAATGTTCATGAATGTTGAGTAGCACTGAACAGAGGTTTTATGTTTGATGTCTCTGTAAGGAGACCAAAATCTTTAATTACAGTGATACACAACGTTTTACGAACTAAATCTTAGTTGATAGTGATACATAGTTTGATACTCAGTTGATACTTGGTTGATAGTTTTATATTGAATCAAATCATAGCATTGTAATTAGGAAAGGTAGGCTTAGATTAGATCCTTTATGTCTATATATTTTAGGCACACGCCTCTAAGTCTACGCACCCTGGTCGATAATAAATATAGCCCAGTCTAGCACCCTAGATAGGACACTACAACTGCCTAGAACACAGCGGGGGTATGACTCAGTGATGGTGGTAGTAGATATATTTTCGAAAATGGCTCATTTTATTCCTTGCTGGAAAACTAGTGATGCCACATATGTAGCTCACCTTTTTTTCACGGAAGTTGTTAGATTACATGGCCTACCAAATTCTATCGTTTCGGACAGGGATGTAAAATTCATAGGACATTTTTGGCGCACCCTGTGGAAAAAGTTGGGCACACAACTGAACTTCAGCTCTGCGTATCACCCGCAGACTGATGGGCAGAAGGAGGTGGTAAACAAGAGTTTGGGAAGTCTGTTGCAGAGTTTGACTGGGGAAAATTCACGATTATGGGATCTTGCTCTCGCACAGGCAGAATTCGCTTATAACGATTTGCCCAATCGTAGCACCAGACATAGCCCATTCCAAATCTTATATGGCATGCACCCTTGGGGAATACATGAATTACGAGATTTGGGAAAATTAGAACGGAGAAGCGCAGATGGAGAAGATTTTGCCGAAGCAATGAGCGAATTACATGAACAGGTAAAATTGAAATTGCAGGACAACACACAGAAGTACAAACAGCAAGCAGATTCAAGGCGACAGGAAGTACAATTTAATGTCAGAGATGAGGTCCTCGCGCATTTGCGCAAGGAACTGTTTCCTAAGGGTACGTACAATAAACTAAAGTTTAAAAAAATTGGCCCCTGCAAACTTTTGCGCAAATTCTCAGCCAACGCCTATGAAATTCAGCTACCACCTGATATAGGCATATCACCTATTTTCAATGTGGCGGACCTGTTTCCATATACTGCCCAAGCGGAGGAAGACAATGTGGTACGGCCAGAACGGGACACCCAAGTTAAAGACAATTCTTGGATGAGACATATGCCTTTGGCTCAATCCCATGAGATTGATGGAATTCTCAGCACACAGGTAGCCAAGAAGACACGCAGGAAGGAATATCTGCGATACCTCGTCAAGTGGAGAGACCGTCCAATGGAGGACAGCTCATGGCTCGACGCGGCACAGATACAAAAAGCTGGCTATTCGGTGGAGGAGCTCATGGAACGGAGACATGAATTTCTTTTACCCCGGGAGCCTGATGCAGGAGCATCTAGCTGACAGGACAAAGACGCTAGTAAAGGAATATGGTTTCTGAAGAGGACAGAGGGATTGATTCATGGAGTGGGAAAAATACTTGTTTCCTTTTATTTTCTTTCTCGTTTTCTTTTATTAAGTTATTTAGAGATACTGTAATAGGAAATAATTAGGAAATGTAATGACTAGATTAGGGTCACTTTTTTGAGACAAATGAGTTGTTATTGTAGAAAGTCATGATAAAAGAATGTATGAGAAAATCAAACAAATTCAGTATGAAAACTAACTGTTGTAACTAATTGACAAACTGGACAAACTGCCAGCAGTTAGAATAATTGTAACAGTGCTATTAAAGAGTAAAACTAAGCACAAAAGAAAGGTTCGAAAAAGAAGGAGTAATACTCAGAGAAGGAATACAAATAATAAAGAAATCTTCTGTGCATATATCCTCACAGTGTTCTATTTATGTCTGAATTCTTTTAATAGAGAAACTATTATGTAAATATCATAAGAGTTTGGTCATAGAACGAAATTAGAGAAAAGAGACCTTCGAACATCGAATGCAAACAAGAAGAATAACGTTTTTCTGCAAACAGTCACAACCGAGAAACCACAGCATGCAACGTGAGTCATTCCATATTCTTTTACACACGAAAAGACAGGGCTGCTAACGCAAAGAAGAGAACAATCATAACATAAACCAGGTATGCAAATCCTTACGGCATAACAAACTTTCATTCCAGAAATTCATTTATAAGTCTTCCAACTAATGTCCATTCATATTCCATATTCAAAAACGATTTGAGAACAAAACCCAGTTCGCGGATTTGGAACTGTAAACCCTCATCCACATAAACCAAATTCCATACATTTTCCAAACCAACGCTTACAGTATTCAACAATGACCCTATCAAGTACAGGACTCCATAATAACAATGACTCAAAACCTATAGCCCAACTGACTCATACGCCGAGAGACGCAGACAAACAGATACAAACAGATAAAGTAAAGCTACCCGAAACAGTATGGGAGTAATCGAAGGCCCCAGCACCGAAACCCTCGGTCGCTACACCTGTGAAGACACACCGCAAGACGAGTATTAGAATCAGTGAAAGAACCTATAGAATTTTCACATAAATTCGTAATAAGAAAGGTTACGAAGGGTTCCCTTACCAAGGGTAGGAGCCGTGACCATACAAGTGAAGAAGCTGTGACCAACTCGAGCACCAATCGTTTGTTTTTTTTTCCCCTGCTCGCAAGGAGCTAAGTTGTTAGAAGCGGAAGAAGGAACAGATAGAACACAATAGCAGAGAGAGCACGCTTACCTGTTGCACTGGAGCCGGAACGATGAAAAACAATGCCATTGTTTTGTCGAGGCCGTGCCTGAGCAAATCATCGCTGTAGAATGAGACCAGAGCCACGCTCAATTGGAAAATCGACACGCAGAGATAACGACATCGAAGACCAGACTATAAATCGGACAGAGGACGCATAGAGGTTGAACCCATAACAAAAAAATCGACCATTGAAACCCTGGAAATCTAAACACAAACAGGGCATGAACCTTACCAGTTTTTCAAATCTTGCAAAAGACCGAGACACTTCCACCAGAGGAACCGGACAACCAACGCTGTGAGAACCGCCGCAAGCACACAAGCTCAACAGACTTAGACAAAACCCTGGACCGACTAACAGGACTCTCATCGAAGCTGCAAACTACCAACTGGTATCACACAGAATCCGGGAACCAATTTTCAACAGAATATAAAGCATCGCAGGAAGAAACCACTGTAAACAATCACCAAATCGTCGAGAGCTCGCGGAAGGAAACAACAAACCAACACAGGACCGAATGAACTCAAAGGTGGCGGAAACCCTATACAAGGACGGGGTTTAGAATCCCCAGGAAAATACAGGTGTCCATCGCATACACCGCCAACAAACCTTCCGTAAAAGACCATTAATTACCTATAGATTGAAAATCAAAATATCTCTAACCAACATCCAGTGCAATTCAATATCACACAATAGTACAGGTTAGGTGGAAAGGGAGCGACAGCGAGACCATGTGGGTTGGCCCCATCACATTTAATTACCTTACTATCAATTATTGTATCTTATTATTGTGTGTGCAGTTAAGCCATCAAACAATGGTGGCTGAAAAGAATTAAAAAAATATACAATTTGTTCAAAGCCTAAAGCATTTGATAGTTACCATTTTGAGAAAATAGTTAGGCAAAAAAATAATTGCAAGAAATTTTTAATGATACCATTAAAAACATTTTGGCAATGTTATAATATTGAAAAGGAATGCAAAATTAAGTGATGTACTTTTGAAGATTAACTTGTGATTGTAAAAACAGTCTACATGATAATATCATATTTTTGAGATCATATTATTACTTCTTTAATTATAGATGATAATGGAATGTTCATTTATTTTTGTTTCTCCATGTAAATTTGAAAATTATTTATACACTTCATACTTTGTTTCTCCTATCATGAGTATTTCTCAAAAGATAGGAGTAGTTTCAAGGATATAAGATCAATAAATGATATATTGGTGTTCAAAATAATCTTAAAAAAAACAGCGGAGTAGTTTCAAGGATATAAGATCAATAAATGATATATTGGTGTTCAAAATAATCTTAAAAAAAACAGCCATCAAAAATAGAAGGATTATGATCGAATTTTGTTTTATTATATTTAAAAAATAATAATTAATTAATTAATTAATTAATTAATTGTACATTTAATGGATTATGGCAAGGGCTAACCAGCTTGTGGGCATTAAATGCCCAGGTACATGCATGTGCTATAAAAAAATATAATGCGTGCGCTGTGGCTACATAAATTAAAAATAAAAGTAGTGTGTTATTTTGTTATACAACATGCATGTACCCGGGCATTTAATGCCCTATGGCAAGCTGGTTAGCCCTTGCCCTAGATTATTACCATCAATATTTTTCTGATTAAACAATGTTGTGGAATATTCCTAATTTTCTTCATCTCACCATGTTTTATCCTCTAATGGTAGCTATATTGAATCTATCTCCAAAAACAATAAAAGCTATATGTCACGTGGGAAAAAAATGGATTTTGGAACTTTCTTCCTTCTTTAAGGATAAAGATAAGGTGTTCGAAATAGTGGATGATTTCTAGATTAGCAGAAAACTACAAATACTTTGTAATTATGTTTAGTTATTTTTATTTTAAATAAAAATACAAATTTAGTTACATTTTTTCCATTTTCGTTTAACTTGTTTGGAGACGATATTTTTTTATTGTATTCATTTTTAATGTAAGTTTTAAAAAACAAAATTAATTGACGAATAAATCATTAAGTGACGATTTAGGAAGTTAATTTGAATTAATAGTTGTTAATTTTATATTTTTAATAAAGTTATAATATTTACTCAATAGGAAAAAAACATAGTGCAATTCATAGAATAATTTTTTAATTGGAATGGAATTTTGTGTTGTTCTACAGTGATATTATTTATTAAATCTATTGTTTGGAATAAATTTTTATTTTAATTATCTTGGAGCACTATTCATAGTATGTTTTTTTATTAATAGGAAAAATAAGCATGAATTAGGACTATAAAAAAATGAAAATTTTGGAAAGTTGTTTTTAAGTTTGTAACTTTGTAAAATATTAGACATTATTTGGTGGTAAATTTATGTAAATTATAATTTTTTTTCATTTTGAATCAATAAATTTTCCTCTAGATTGTACTTGACAAGCTCAACATTCAACATTTTCTAAGACAAAGTCTAGTGATTTAGGATAGTGTTTTGAAGAGATTGTAATTGGAAAGGTTAAAGGAAAAACAATAATAATAACAATAATTCTTAATCTCCCTCTTTGATGACAACATCTTCTATATCCCAAAAGATATCATTAACCATGGAAACATGTTTCAATAGATAACTTTAAATATCACAATTCGTCAAAGCTCCACAAATCAAGACTTTTTCTTTTGAATCTATTGGTTTTAAATCATTGAGTTATCCAAATTAGAAAGAGGGAAGTAAAGTTAGTAGTAAACTTCTTATATGTCACTGATATTGTGGTTAGCTGAGTTATTCTTTCCTATTCATCATCCCTTGTAACCCCTTGTAACATCTTGGAAAATGATATTCATAGAATTCACACAACAATTTGATCTCAACATCTTGACAAAGAGACCTCATACACCCTAAATTACATTCACAAATCTATAATTAATATATGAGTTAGCTATCTTCCATATGGTAGGAGGAATTATATTTCTCAATTTAGAGGTGGTATATATTTGCCTTTACATTGTTCACTTATGTTCAATATTTGTATTTTTGTTTCATAAACATTGAAATGCCATTAGAGAAATACTTTAATTTAGATTTCCGCACATCCAAAGTAAATAAATAAATGCATCTAATGGAGAAATCTATATAGGGATATTAAAAGGAATTGAACTAAGCAAGTTGAATGGCTGAGAAGAGATGGTAAAACCAAAGTCATTATTAGCCCTGATCTCGTAGATACATAGCTATAAAATGAAGATTTGGAGAAATCATCCAATAAAAGTTAGTATTAATTGAATAGACTATTTGAAGCAAAAGTGGTAACTGCAAAGTTTTCTCTCAATTTATAATTATTCAGTTTTAATATGTTATGTAGAATTACCATTTCTAGTCACCTAAACAATATGAGATCTACTGTTACATAGTTAGTGATAATCAAGAGTATGATACATGAAGATAGTTCTAAATCATTTCTATTAAATAGTTTTCCATCTAAATAAAATAGTGTTATTTTGATTCTTAGCTAGTTTCATTTTTAAAGTCTAGAAGATACGATTGTTACACTCTCAGCTAAATAGGGAGATCCATTGCAAGGGATGCATAAGGTGATGGTTAGTCTAATATGGTATTGTACTCAATAAGAAATCCTAATAGTTACACTAAATACAATAGGGAGATAGAATATTACTACTATTGAAAAATGGGCCATATAAAAAAGTAATTGTAAAAACCACTTAAGCGATCTTCTCAAAGGAAAGCTTAAAGAATCAACAAATGTAGATCTTATTGAAAATACAATAGATGTAGAAAGTGCATAAAAATTCGTTGGAGAATCCACATTTTAAGGGAGTCAACACTTTGATGATAGATAGGGATGCAATCAAAGACATAATCCACGATTCTTATGAATTAAAGAAACTATATTTTATTGGGGTTATGGGATATGCATGTGGGAATTTTTGTTCAATATTCCAATGAAAATTTGGGAAATGGAAGTTCATTCTCATACCTTTACAAGGATTACAAGATATTTCAAGAGCTATTGATATGAAATGGTTATGGGAAACTTTGATTACAACTTGGAGTTTGTACATTTCAATTAAATATGAAGTAGCTTGATGGAGTCTAACTAGTCCAACTAATGTTTTGAAGGACAAATATTTTCAAAGATGAAGCATCTAAAGGATAAAGGTCCTACTTCTATTTGTGTCAATGTGTTCTTTCTTTTCTTTATATGAGTATTGATTTTAGTAGAATAAGTCTTAAGGGGGAGTTTAATATAATATTAAGTATTATTTATGTAATAATATCGATTTGTTATACATTAAGTTATTGTTAAGTGATGGTACATATAATCAATCAACCACTTCCTTTTGAATGAGAAGTATTTAGATCTAATAACCAATTGCATTCTATATAAAACAAGAGAATGTCATTGCAATGATGAATTGGAGCTAAAATTTAATATATTCTTAAATTTAATCTTGTTGTTAACCATACATCATGAAGGAAAGTCCCTCTATCACTTTCACAACATTAATTATTTTTAGGAATATTAAACTTCTCCTATATTCTAATATTTCTCAACATTAATTATTTTTAGGAATATTAAACTTCTCCTATATTCTAATATTTCTCAAGTACCAATCAATTGTTCAAATATGTGAATTCTAGGGTACCCAACGATCATAGAGTATATGTTGTTGGATGGTAGAATTTTGTATTCCTTTTTATTTTCACTCATATCAATCGAAATGTGCTAAATGTAGGAATACAATTTTCATTAAAAAATATTTGTATAACTTAGGATTGAAGAACTCCATTGGGAAAAAAATCATTCAATAAAACATAGAATTGTTGTTTGCTATCTCCCATACTTCAAACAATAGAGCCTTTCTTTCTTCAATATTAGAATAAATATTATTCAAACTTCTAATAATAGTTCCTAATCTTCTTTACCCTTTGAGAGTTTCTCAAGTGTATCTAGGATATTATCTATAACAATTGATATGCTTGAAACTACAATTCTCTATGCAAAAAAATTATAGTGTTTAAAGTGATCTTTCCAAAAATTATTGCACATATAGTTGAATAAATTTGGCGAAATTATTAGCCAAACCTCATTTTAATTTTCTTTAATAAATGATTTATTTTATGAATAGCATTATGACTCATTGAGCATTACAGTTTTAAAATTAATGGCAATTGTGCAATTCTCATAGTGAAATGATGATGTGATATGTTAGTATGAAATTTTATTGGAATATTATTATTTGTGCTCCTCATTTTATTATTTTGACCAAGCGAACCAATAGTTATTTTGGAACTAATGCAATGATCATTGTTGTCCACACTAAATGATTAAAACAACAATTTTCCTTCCCAAATTTAGATTAAAACAAACCTAATAAGTAATAATTACTCACAAATTTGTATTTATATATTTCCCTCTTCAAAATGTAAAATTAAGTTAAAGATAAAAAAAATTATACTAAATACAAAACTAACATTAACATGCATGAATTTATAGAACTGATGCTCTTAAATCTAGTTGGTCATACCTTATGATTTTCTAAGTGGTAAATGGACAATTTAATATCATGGTGCATAATTGATTCATCACAGTTGT
Source organism: Pinus taeda (assembly GCA_000404065.3). NCBI lineage: Eukaryota > Viridiplantae > Streptophyta > Pinopsida > Pinales > Pinaceae > Pinus > Pinus taeda. The sequence goes on along the minus strand of APFE030470035.1, from coordinate 82,951 downwards.
TGTTGGTTCATTTCATTTCTTTTTACTTTAATCATATCCCATGGGAAAATTATTCATTGTGATAACTCATTATATGGTAACTTTGAACAAAAAATCACTTTGGCATAAAAAATAGTGAAAGATATTTGAATTTCAATTGCTATAACTTATATGGTTTGATGTCATTAGTCCATAATCATTGAGAATGTGCTTTATGGATTTCCTTGAACATAAAATAATATTGATATAGAACTTCTCAAGCTTAGAGAGAGCCAAAAAAAATCTAGAGACATTGAAGCATTTATTTATGTACGTGTGGCTCTACAAAAGAGATCTAAGAATTCATTCAATTTGTCTACCACTCACTTTGATCCATCACTTAAAATAAGAACGTTTTCTACAAAAAGGAAAATTTAAAAGAAACAAAGAACTACCAATTAGGATACCTTTGGAGCAACTATTTGCTAATGCGGCCCTAATATTTATATTTAGATCTTCTACTACAATGAGGAAAATCAAGGAAGAGGGTGGGAATCCCTACCAATTGTCTAGTTAATATTCGAAGAAGTGAGAATCTCACCCATTAATTAAGACTACAAAAGTTACCAAATTAGTGCAAGCCATGACATAGGCCACAAGGTTTAACTTGAGTGCTAAGTAAATTAGGATGAGATATAGGAGAGGTCAGCTAACCCAATCGAAGTCCTTGGAGATGTTGGCTTTGAAAACCATATCCTTCAATATTTTTGTATTAATAGTATAGAACCTCTTGAGGAATACCGAATGCCTCATGCATTTTCTCTCCATCAAGAAACCCAAAATGATTTAATGAGGACCGATTTGAGAGAGTTTATTTTACTCTACAAGAGATTTTTTTGACATGCTCTTGTAAATACTTTTAGAAAGTGATACTGGCTAGGAAACCTCAAATATGGTTTGGTTGTTTGTCTTTGAGATGAGTAAATATAACAATAGTGTTGAAAAAAAATAGGACCTTTATAGAGAGTTGAAAGCCTTCCATGACCTTGAATAGGTCCTCCTCTATGATTTCATAGAGACTAAGTAATAATTCAATGGGTAGTCCATCTAGCCTAGAGGTCATTACCTTCTAAAAAATGTGCAATGTTTTGAGTATATATTTTCCCACCTCTACCATAGGGTACTCATTTTATTTTGAGTCTATGAATTTGGGTAAGAACTAGAAATCTAAAGGATGCCATCTATAGAAGCTCAATTATCCTCTTTAAAAGAGGATCTAAAAATGAGTGACCCTTTACGAAGCAATGTTGGTGAAATTTTCAAGCGGGGAGCCACCTCCTCCATTAATTTTATAGATTTAGCTCATGTTTTTATAATAATGTGTAGTATGGCAAGATAATCTTGTATTTGCATTCCCTATCTCAAGCCACACAACCTTATATTTTAGGTTTTATTACTTTCTCTTGAGTCTATATCTGAGTTTCCTTTTTTTTTAGAATTGATAGAGATCATGTTTTAAAGTAGTTGTTGAGTGTATAAATCCCTCCAAAGGTATTCTATTGTTTAAGGATTATTATACCTCTCCAAGGAATCTATCATCCTTTTCATATTTTTCCTTGGATCATGGGATCACCACAGACTTATCCTTTTTCAAACTTGAATGTAAATGAATGACTAAAAATTTTCTTAGAGAATTATTGAAGTGAAACCAAACATTTTTCAAAATTTGTATTATGAAATTTCATCTTTGAAACATTGAGTGTTTAATTTAAAAAGGTTGAGGCAATTTACTTATGTGAGAGCCACTTTAGAAAATCTATATTCTGATCAAAGTTTAATCCAATTGAAACACATTCCAAAAGTATGAGGGTTTATTTTGAGAAGTCTTAGGAGAAAAATAATTGATCAAGACATTTATAAATTTGGCTCTTCCTAGTTATTTAGTTTGTTGAAATTAGTTTGAGCGTGGTTGAATCTATGTTTATGTGCCAACTTGTGCTAGGATTCTAAGAAGAAAATTAAAAATAGAGTCCATTTGGGTTGCTACAACCCACACCTTAGAGACATAAATAGTGAAATTTAAATCACAACTTGGAACTACCTACCCTTTCCTTACCCATGACATGGATAAGTGGTCACAAAATTCTAAGTGGTTTGACTAGGCCCATAGATGTTTAGAGAATTAATTTATTTTCCAAATTCATTTGAGTTAAGCACGAGCCCTAACCTTGAGTCTAAAGCCCATGAATTAGAGATCGAAAAAAGGATTATTCTATCCGATGAATAGCCTTCCTAAATGGCCTAAGGAATCCATAAAACTATAGCCTTATCATTATAGAAATTTTGAGTGGTGTTGTAAAATTTTGGCCCCTCCTATCATGCCTCTGTCATGAGTTCTTGCATAAAAATACAAAGCAACTATGAGTGACTATTATTCTCCTAGTGGAAAATTTCTTAGATGGATTGGCCAAACGTTTCCAGTTCAATGTTAAGAAAATCATTTTGGAACTACCTTCGGGGTACATTCTCTAAGATCTCCAATTAAAGTTTGTTGTCTTTGGATTTACACTTCCAAGTTAAATTGCTTCTAGGTTATGGATAAGATAATATTTTCTACATTATTACCTTTCCTTTCGGTTTTTCAGTTCTAGGTGTTTTAGGCCACCTTTATAACTTTCTTTTGAAGTCCCATTTCCCTTATTATATGCTCTATGAGTGCACTTTCAGATATGATAAGGAGATGATCATTCTTTGGTACCATTTTCAAAGAGTTCATTTGAGAGAATAAAAGTGAGGTTAAGAGGCTACAAATTTATGGAATCAGATCTTGTTAAACCTTCCAAGGGGATGAGTGAAGTAAAATAAGGGTTCAAGAACCTTGAGAAATTAGAGGGAAATTTCATTTAGATATTTTTCCATCCCTTTAGTAAATCTACTTCCGAGGAAGTGAAGCATACATGATTGGAGGAAACAATGGGAGAATGGGGAGGATACAAATCCTTTCATAGGTATCACATCCTTGATTTTTCTAGTTGAGGGTATTGTTCCCTAGGAGAGTACTACTATTCAATCTACAATTTTTCTATTTTTTAGTCTGAAGCTAAAGGATCTTTCATTTCTGTGATTTGTAGAGAGATGGTAATGGATGTTTCCTATGTTAAAGGTTCATTTTCTTTGACAAGAGGTGGGGGATTTTGCACCCATAACTTTCTAGAGAAATGGAACACACAATCTGTGATTAGGAATCCATACTCATGGCAACTTCCACACTCAAAAAGAATTCCTTCATAATCGAGAAGATGATACAAAAATGTAGGACCTTTCTTGATAATAATTGAATTTGATAGCCCTATGAATAGGTCAAGGATAACAAGAATACACACAATACTTGTACACCTTACATCTTGAAATGAGTTTTCCACTTCATAGAAGTGGCCTACAAAATTACAAACTTCATGCAAGATTTCCTTAAACTAGAGAACCCATGGAAATCCATACATTCTATAATAGGTGGGGGTAAATAATCTCTGTGTTGAGCAGAAATTAATGTCTAGTTGTAACATTTTAATAAGGAGATTATGAGTGCTCATTTTCCAACAAATTTTCAATACTTTGTCAACATCTTCAAATCCCCAAAAGCACCAAGATAAACATTTTTTAACAAAAATAATACTTCTCGTAATGTATCCCAATACAATGTCAAAGATATTCTCAATCTTGTTTTTGAGAGAGGTCACTTGCAATCATTTGGGTCAAAAATATTACAAGAAATGAGGATTTTTCAAAATCAAATATTTAATTTAACTTCAAATTATCCCCTAAGAAAACATTGACAATATTAGATTTATGTTTAATTCACTTCCTTATTTTGTAAGGGTTCCTTGGTCCTCTTGATTGTATGCCCCCACTTGTACAATATTTGGAATGGGGAAAGAGATACTGCTCATTAGTTCATCTAGAAGGAATTTCCAAATGAATCTATAATCTTGTCATCCATGAATGTGACCTTCATTATCCATTGAAATAAATCTTGTTTCCATCAAATTCATCAAGATTTTGGATCCTTCCCTTGAGATGAGATTAAAATCCATGCATGGTGCATGAGACTAGCTTGAATGCTCTCATCCAACAAATGTCCCATTGAATCCTAGTAGTTTTTTTTCTAATTGATTTTTAAACTTCCATGAATATTCCATTTGATATTTCATCACAACATATATGATAAGTTATACTATAAGATCTGAAATATACTCTATTAAGGTTTATTTCTCCTACATTTTTGGATATATAAATTATTGTTTTAGAATATGCATGCAAATTTTAATTATGCAAAAAATAGAGAACATTGAAATAAAAATTAACAAACAACAATTTGACACAAGATATAACTTGGTAATCCCTTTTAGGTAAAACAAGTTGAAAGGTGAGACAACCCTACTCTCTTTCTCTGAAATAAAAAAGTGGTCTCGAGTACAAAGAAGGATTGTGGCCCAGGGGCTACGACATTGCACAAATTCCTTTTTTATTCTCTCTCTCAATCCCTCTTGGCTACTATGTTAGTCTATGGATCAAAATTCATTCAAAAAGAATGGAACACTCTTTTCCTCTTGGTGGCATGATTATAACATTGTAGACAAATAGTCTACTAGTGGTCTGGTTTCACTCTGTCCACCCTTAATTGGAGTTACAAAAATTCCTCTTCTAGAGTCCACTTCATCATGATCATATCGCTAGCCCATTTTCCATGAGTAATGGGGCTAACTTGGCATCGTCTTGGATTATGGTGGACAAAATAGGAAGGCCAATTTTTGAGTGGCGTAAAATTTGCATATAGAGCCTGATTGAGACAATTCTAATGTTGTTGGAAAGGTATTTGGTGTAGAATAGGAAAAAATCTGTTGCACTAAAGTGGTAAATATTTACCCTCAGAAAATTCCATTTGATGCCTTTAAATGTTGCAAGAAAATTTCAAACCTCAATTTGCCAGATTGGGTCCCACTAGTAAAAATGGTCATGTGAGCTTATTCCTCCATGTTTTCCATTATGAAATCATTGACATGGATTATAAACAATATAATGATCCAATCCATATCACTAATAATGTAGGCATTGGGTTCAAGATGGTGATAAGGTGGCGATAACTATTGATTTAAGTGTACACATAGTTGAGTAGGGGGGGAAATACACTTGGAGTCACTCTAGAAAGGAACGTATAGAGAGAAAGTACTTGTTACGGTTTGAGCAATTAAAGAGTATGTCTCAAGGGGTGTAGAGTACCTATATTTCCCTTGGGTCAACCTGGATTTTCTGATCACCTAAAGGATCATCACGGTAATATATTAATTCATCCTCCAAAAGTCCTAATGTATAGCTACATAGTAATCAAAAGCCATTAGAAGTATAATGGTTGCAAAACCTAGGTTCTAAGAATACATGTTTCCTAAATCCCATCATGATACCACATAACCTTTTTCCACTAATCAACCATTACATTCATATAATTTTCAGTATGGTGTTTATCTATTTTTTTTCCTCAAGGAAAAATCGTAACTTTCATTATGCAAAATATTGAAAATTACATATTGTAGATGTTGTTGTGAGAGCATACCTAAACACATATTGAAAAAGTCTAAGAAGGTCTATACAGAATTGCTATACTTACAATATAGAAAACAAAAAATATATAATATCTATGATCAATACAAAAAGAAACATAAGATTATTGTAAAAGTCCATAAACCATTTACAAAAATCAATGCATTACTGCGGGTAAATGTTAATTTATTCTTATTCAATTAATTATTGTTAATACCTTTTTCAATTCTTCTCTAAAAGAGAAGTAAACTAATACAACCCTATTATTGATATTAATTAATAAAAATTCAATTAATATTATTTTTCATCTAATACAACCATATTATTAATGGTAATTAATAAAAATCCAATTAATGTTATTCTTTGTATTAATGGAATCGACATCACACTTCCTTTATACTAATACTGTCGTTAAAGAATTTTAAAAATTCTTTAAAAACCATAATATACGGCCACAAAAGTAGTAAAGGGTTTCTAACGTAAACCATAGAGTTAGTAGTTGTAAATTATCATCTAATACCAACCGACCTTTGTGTTCCCAATTTCCATTCCAAAAATATAATATAAATAGATGATTGGGCTCGATATAAACTAACGACTGCCCCACTACACTCATTGTTAATGTTCTGAACAAAGCATCTCACGGAGGATATCGATTTCCCATTTGATTCTCGCGGAGGCTTGGAATCAGCTCCAGAAATTTAAAAATGGTTAAGGAAACGGGTTACTACGACCTTTTAGGAGTCAGCCCAACGGCCACAGAAGCAGAGATCAAGAAAGCATATTATACCAAGGCGAGGCAAGTTCATCCTGACAAAAATCCAAATGATCCTCACGGGGCAGAAAATTTCCAGATATTAGGAGAAGCTTACCAAGTTCTCAGTGATCCAGCACAGCGGGTATCATATGACGCACATGGAAAAGCTGGTGTATCAATGGAAGTAATGATGGACCCAGCAGCAGTCTTCGCTGTGCTCTTTGGAGGCGACTTCTTTGAAGACTATGTAGGCCAACTTGCAATGGCTTCAATGCTTGCTTTTGAGAAGTTTACTGAAGGTGAGCAGACAGATTCCAAGAAACTACAAGAGAATATGAAGGGTGTCCAAAAGGAAAGAGAAGAAAAACTTGCGCAGATTTTGAAAGATCGTCTTAGTCAGTATGTACAAGGTGACAAGGTAGGGTTTATACAACAAGTGAAATATGACGTTCAATTGCTGCGCGGTGCAGCTAATGGAAGCAATATGGTGCAGAAAATTGGTTACATGTATGAAAGACAAGCAGCAAAGGAACTTGGAAAGAAGGCCATATATTTGGGTTTGCCATTTATAGCAGAATGGTTTAGAAGCAAAGGGCATTTTATAAAATCTCAATTCACAGCAGCAACAGGTGCTTTGGCGCTACTACGATTACTAGAGGATATCAAACAGCAGCCGAGTACAGTAGATATGGAAGCATTTTTACAGTCCAACAAAGAATTGATTGTGAACTCACTCTGGAAAGTCAATGTGCCTGACATTGAAGGCACCCTCTCGCATGTGTGCCACATGGTGTTGCAGGATAAGAGTGCAACGAAAGAAGAACTTGGAGCTCGTGCGAAAGGTTTGAAGACTCTTGGACAGATTTTCCGAACTTCGAAACTACAAAGTGAAGATCGAATTCCAGAAGAAGACACTTCTCGCATGCTGGGTAAGAAAGAATGCAAAAACGAAGCAATCTCTCCCGATACATTATCAAGGAATCGTGGCAGGAATACTCCTTTTTTCTGTGAGGGCTGTGGAACTAGATCGTGGTTCCGTCAATCAATGGATACCGTTCTACGGTTTTGGAAGGGTCTGGCAAGAAAAGTTTTTCCAACCAGAACTAGATGTAAGTTACAATAGAATGATTTTCATTTTCGCTATTTGTTAGAGGCCAAGTAGATTGCCAATGTATATAGACGAAGGATTTTATGATTCATAATTTATAGGAAAATTTTCATACTCAGTAGCTGTCATTTCATTTCCCAAAAAAGCAACGATACGATGATTTGAAATGGAGCATTTGAAAAGCCCTAACGTTTACACTGGTACAACTGGTTATATATCACGCAACTTCGCCTTCTGATCATAAAATCGTTAAAAGGAAGTATTACATCTTAACATATAACTAATATTTTTATTTCCTTTCTTTTCACGACGTTTTAAATAATAAATTTATTTCTTTTTTCATTTTCTTCTCTTATAACTTTTAATTATGCTCATACGCATTCCTATACATTAACAATCTTCAACTAATTTACCCTGCTCCGTTGGATCAGGTGAGACATTGTCAACCATTGATTGGAAGTGTGATTTATGTTTCCGATACCAATTATAAGTAAATAACCATCATTGATTTGACTGTTTTTCTGTGATAATCTGCTTTCACTGATTTTTTAAGCAGACTTTCCTGTTTTTTGCAATGACCCGCTTTCACTTTTTTCTTTTTCTTTTTTCGCAAAAGGCTTTCCTGTCTTTTTGAATATATGATTTCACTCGCTTTTTGCAGGCATTTTTACCTAATTTAAAATTAGTGCGTAAGGAAGAAAGAAACATTCTAAACATACCAGTGATCTGCTGGCTCTCTAATTTTTAAGGCCTCTTTTTTAAGGCCTCTCTTTCTTTTCAGTTGTAAACTAGTAAGGAAAAGAGAAATGTTTTAATTAAATAGATGGATGTATGATCTACACCAATTATAGTGTATTCAAATTGCATCAAGCAGGCTTAATCTTATCAAGTAGCAGCAACAATGTTGAGGAGAGGAGTTGAGGAGAGGAGATGAGTGATGGGTAATAAAACAGTAATGGTAGCAGCTTGGATTTTAATGTTAATGGTGATAGTCGAAGTTCCAGGGACCACATTTGCTGTAACAGAGGTAGTTGATGAAGTAGCGGTAGTTGATGAAGTAGGATATTCAGTACGCCTGCTAAAGGCTGTTGTAGCTCCTTCTGCGCCCTCTCCAGGCCATAATGGTCATCCTCCAATACCAAAAGTCTCCGATGAAATCAATGAGTGAAGGGAAAAGTAAATACCAATGCCATTACATATTCCTTCGATATATCAAGTGTTTTGGAGTAAGTTAGTAATACGATAAGTTAGTAACAGTTTTTACAAATGGATGGCAGATTTCCAAGGGATGAAGGTTGATATAAGGGTTTTTTAATTGATAATAAGTAATTTGACAGAATTGTTTATTCATATGAAGAGAGTTTATGAATGGGAGCGTTTTGAAGTAGTTTTCATTTCAGTATGATTGAATTTCTAGTATTTGAATACTTTTATATCAATGACATTGATTTATTTCTATGAAATTTCAATATACATGATGCGTAGATTTTGGTAAAATTCTAATTGGCATATAATTTATGCACTGTAAGCTTTACTGCATTGAAGGATTCAAACATATGTTCTCTGATGAAGTCTTTTATGATAAATTTGTGCGCAGCTTATAAATTAGTAAGTTTAATCGAATATTATGATAATAATACAATTTTAAAGTTGTATTCAAATTGATGCATAAGGATTTTCTCATGGTTAATAAATTCTCTGGTTTCATTTTCTACTGCAGTTCTTTCCATGGAATTATAAAGTGTTTTAGGATCACCGTAGCAATGAAAGGACGTCTTCGTACTGAAAGGAATGATCTCATGAGAGTACAATACTGTTTGGTGTAGCATAATATCAAAGTAGCTAATCGTAATACAGTTGAGCAATGGGATGGATACAGAATACCATATAATCTAACAACTTAATAGATTTGATTAATTAATAGTGAAAAATAAATAATTTAAGATAATATTTTCCTATGTTTAATTTGAATTTAATTGCATGTTTTGAAATATTAAAATATTCTTGAATTTATGAATTACTATTATTATTTTTATGCCACATTCATATGAGAGTTAGCAATAATAATATATTTTTTTTTATTAACTTACTCTAAAATGAAATAAGACATTCAATGTGTTCCTTGTAATATAGATATAAACAAAACATTTAAAGAAAAGTAATTGCACAATGATCTAGTCCAAGAAAACAAGGTTTTCCACAAACCAATTAAGTCTTTCAACCTTTTCGGCTTATTTTCTTATATGAAATATTTGTGCAGGGTTTCAACCAATTAACATTTCATTGAGTATGTATTTACAAATCAATGATTTTGGGATCAAATCCCACAAAGCAATTCTATACCTACTCTTCAAATTCCTTCAAGCTTTTGAAAGTAAAACCAATGAATTATCAATATAATTTTACCATAATAAAAACAATTAGAAAGCCTTTAGCCAGCTCAACATCTCTTCTAGAAAAATTCAACAATTCCAATTTTATAATCCTATCGGCCTCTCTTTGTACCTTTTGGGGCAATTGCTAGTTATAGTCTAGCGTTCTTTTCTTTTATCTACCTTACTTTTCCGAGAGTCATTGGCATTCTTTAGGGATTAGGAAAGGTAACGCAAAGAGTCATAGCCCACCTTTCAAGGATTTATAAAAGCCATTTTATGAGGGACGAGTGAAGGTAATGATTTGCTGAAGGAGAGGTGACAAATTATTAATTTAGACTCTTTCCATAGGCGTTATAACTCATCCTCTTTCCTTGAGAGGTAGGTTTGTAAGTTACCCTTTCTAGAGTGAGTTTTTTTAATACTATTCGCATTACAGTGAATCCCAAAGGCATTGCATTGTTTATGGTATTTACACATGGTTTTTGGTGGATGGAGTGGCTTGAGTTAATCATCATTTTAGAAGGTGATCAAGTCAAGAGAATGATTAAGCCAAGAGAATGAGGATTGGTTTTGTGTATTTGTTATATTTTCCATTAATAATAATATCAAAATGTGAAGTTAAAGGGGTTGGACGGAATGAGAGAGTGTGCTATAGATCATAGCTCACATCTAGAGTAGATGATACGTGATGATGGATTTGCAATAGCTATATTCTTGACATTTTCTTGTTGCATATTTCTTTGATGTAAGTTGCTTGTAATATAGGTCACTGCCCATAATGGAATGATATCTTTAGGGCAGTAACCTAACAAGAAGCAATGATGGAAAATCATTTACTTGAATAAGTCCTTAACGAGACCCCCAATAGCCATTACACACATTTCGTATATCACAAACATGTAATCTACATGGGGTAAACAACGTATTTAAGAATAAGATATCGTACTTATCTATGTTAATAAAAAATCCTTATTTCAATATAATATTAAAGTTTGATATTTTTAATTGCATATCACTCTCCCATATCATTCCTTTAAAGGTACAAAGAATATCATTCATTACATAACAAAAAAGTTCCGCTTATCTAAAATCAAAGGGGAGTTTCCTTTGTAGATCGCTCTCAAAATTGACCTACTACAAAATTGACCTTTTTTATAATATGAAAAATATATCAATAGGGAAACCATTAATGTAATCACAATGGATTTAATCACAATGGTAGTAATGTAAAAAATCACCTTTAAGAGTTGAGACAGTACCTAACAATCCTTGAAAGGAATGATAGGTTACTATTAACATAAAAGGGATCCAAGAGGACATGCTAACGTTTGTTGATTATTGCGATAATCTTGGATATTATATGTTGTAAAAGACATAATTTAGTGGATACCATTTGATATTAGGGTTATCTTGGTTGTTAAAAACAAATGCAAATATTGGGTATAGATAAGCACATGATAATATCATATTGACAATTGAACAAAAAGTTTAATCTTAGATATTTATTTGGCTTTGAAAGAATCAAAGGATGACATAATCATTTCTAAGTTCATTCCTATTTTCTATCCTCTAGCAAAATAAATTCACATATGTTTGGTTCTATTCAAAGAGAATGAAAACATGAGCTAAAGTTATAGGAATAGTGCAACATCTATAAAAGGATCATTATCCCTTCTTCACAAACTTATTTTCTTGATGTAGAAATAAAAAGTTGAGATTTCAAGTTGTATAAATTGTACTTTGAAAAGATATTAATATAAATCACCAAAATCACCACAATCCCTATTTATAATAAGAATTAGTTACCTCAAATCCAAACACACATTTCAAATTTTCTTGGGAATATGAAGACATATTGAATGAGATGCATCCCATTGAATATAGCCATAATATTTACATTCAATATGGTTTCAAATTGAAAAAAATACTTTATTATAGTAAATTGTTGTTGTAGAAACCATATATCCTATCCTTTATAGTGAGTGTGTTTTCTATTTAGTCATTGTGTGGTAAAAGGCCAATGGGGTGGGGAAGTGAGGTAGAAGTAAGATCAAGATTGCATCTACAAGAGACCAAAATGGTTAGTTATGAATCATTTTTTGATGTTCCACAAAATCTAGTTATGAATCAATTCTCACTTCATTGCAACATAATTGAGAAGTTTGTATATTTATACAATATTCATCACAAGAAATACATTCACGCATAGTTACTAACTTGATATGAACTTATGAAAATTTTCCTTTAGTGGAGATCACCTTTAGTGATTATCTTATTTAAAAAACTAATGATCCAATAATCAACTTATTTTGTCATAACTAAAATTACTACCCTTCACAACTATTGCATTAAACTACCTAATGTTTCTAACAAAAACATTGAAATCAACTCCTAAAATGAAATGTGGTGTTATAGTATCAAAATCTTTCCATTTCGAAATATAAAACTTATCTCACTTGAATTCATATTCTTAACCAAATAACATAGTTTTTAATAAATAAATAAAAATTGACCTTCAAATTGAAAAATAGTGGAGTGTTATCTTTTTCTTTCCATTTTCAAATATAAAATTTATCTCATTTGAATTCATATCCTTAACAAAATCACATAGTTTTAATAAAAAAATCAAAATTGACCTCCTAATTGGAAAATGGTGGAGGGCTATCCATTTTAGGGTGTCAATATTAATTGTTTTTAACTATTCTCTTTATAGTTAAAAAAATGTGAACAAAAGTAAAAAATAAACTAATTAAACTTCCAAATTTACAAAGTAAACACTTTTTCATTTAAATTAATTAAGAAAAGCAACAGAGAAGAAAAAAAATCACCTATTTCTTGCCATTCTTGTTCCATGTTAGAAAAAAAAATCACAGGGGCAAATGAGAGGAGTTTTGCTCAGACTTCAGCTGTGGCAAGGTAAGTCTTATGTTGCGGAAAGGATATCACAACTACACAAAGGTTTAAATAATACACAAGAGATAACTCATGACAAAACATAGTAGAAACAAAAAGGTTGTGGTAAATTTACTTATGAAGGTTTAAGACCACATCGCAACACAAGATACTTTTTATTATATTTAAAAACATAGGAAAATACATTCACGTGATAAATGGAGGCTGCAGCTCTAAGTGAAAACACAAAAGACTTACTGCAATTTACGCATCAATGGGGTTCCAAATTAAAAGTTTGTAAAACTTCGTACCAATTTTTCCTCCACAATTTTCTCCTTGCTACCTCAGAGACTTTCAACGTCTCTCTTGCTCTCTAACTTTTACCATGTGAAAATGAATTTTACATTCATATTTATCTCAACATACAGGTGTTGTGGAGTGTGGGCAATAGTCACGGAGTAAATGTTTGCCCATACCTATTTACCAAAATTCATTATATGCCTTAAACTCTCTACTGTGTTGTGAAATGGTCACTGTTGCACTTCTTCTCTGATGTCAGTCCTTTTGCCTGCAAACAAAATCACAACCGTGCAATAGTTGACTGGGAAAGCATGTTGCTAATCATTGTTTTTTAATATGGTAGTTGGGATTATTATTTGCAACACTCCCCCTTAATCACAATTGTCTCCATTGACAATTCCCAAACAATCTCTGAGATAAACGAAATTTTCATGTGCCAATGGCTTTGTGAAAATATCAACAAATTGTTCCTATGACCTGTAGTGCTACAACATAATTGCACCATTATTAATCAATTCTCTGATAAAATGATATTTAGCATCAATAGGTTTGGTCCTCTTGTGAAAATAATAATTCTTTGATAATGCAATTCTTGATGTGTTATCACAGAAAATAGTTGTCGTTCCCCCTTGGTCGTGATGAGGATCCCTCAACATCCTTCTCATCCAAATTGCTTGACACGTTGCTGTTGTTGCGATGACATAATAAGCTTCCTCTGTTGAAAATGAAACTATCGAATGCTTCTTGGAAGCCCATGAAATGGCTCCGGAACCCAAATGAAATCTAACGTGCTCTTTCTGTCATCGACACTTTTTGCCCAATCACTGTCAGTGTAACCAAATCACCTGAAATCACTTGTTGCAACATACAAAATGCCATCTTATTTTGTCCCATTGACATACCTTAGAATATTTTTGGTTGCTTGCCAATCTGTTTCATTGGGTGTCTCCATGAACCTCAAGACTGAACTCACTACTTACATTATATCCAGCCTAGTTAGATCAAGTTGCCTATCATAATTTTGTATAATGTCAAATTGACATTATTGCTGCAATATTCTTTGCTCAAATTCAACCCCATGACAGTTGGAGTTGGTGTGGCCTTTTTGTTCTGCATCTTAAACCTCTCCAAAAGGTCTCTTACATACTTTCCTTGAGAAATAAAAATGCCATTTTGTGTTTGCTTCACTTCTATGAAAAAAAATATCTTAACAACCCTGAGTGAGTCATTTCAAATTCACTCTTCATGACTTCTTTGAAATAAGCAATGAGAAAATCACCACTGCCTGTAAAAATCAAATCATCTACATATAAGATGGGAATAAGAGTCTTACCATTGCTCTCTTTTACGTAGAGAGTAGACTCATCGTGACATTTGTCAAAACCATTGTCCAACATGTAAGCATCTATCCTGTTGTACTATACACTTTTTCTTCTTGGCCTTCTACATCATAATTAGGAAGTTGCATAACATATACTTCCTCTTTCAACACTCCATTCAAGAATGTTGATTTTGTGTCCATTTGATACACTTTCCATTTATGTTGTGTGGGAACCACCACAAATATATGCACTGTCTCCATCCTTGCAACTGGCACAAATGTCTATGAATAATCTCTTCCATGCTGCTACTTGTATCCTTTGACAACTAGTCTTTCTTTGTGCCTTTCAATCTTTCCCTTAATGTTGCTCTTGGTCTTATAAAACCACTTCACTCCAATGACATGTTTTCCTTGTAGCAAGTCCACTAACTCCCAAGTGCCATTATTTTTTATTGCTCATATTTCTTCCTCCATTTTCACAACCCATTTTTCTTCATTGACTGCATCTTCAAAATGGATTGGGTCATCCATATGACAAAATAATGCAAATAAGGAATTCAGACGAACACTACTATCAACTTCATCTTGCTTATAGATTTCATTTAAATTTCTAAATTTTTGTCTTCTTGTGCTTGTTGAAGATGGGCTTGGCATATCACTTGGTATTGCGCTTTACGGTGTGCTTGGAGAAGCACTTGCTTGAATATGTGATGATGTCCTATTATTTGTTGCTGTTGTTGCTCGCTTCCTACTTTGTTGTGCTTGGATAGGAGTAGAGGGAGTCGTTGTTGAGGAATTACTTCTTGTTCATTTTTCTTTGTCCTCATGTGCTATACATGCTTTGACATTGGTTTCTATAAACTTCCATCCCATGCTTCCTCTTCTATGAATTGCACATCTCTGCTGATTATGACCTTCTTGGTTGATGGACTATAGAGATTGTATGCCTTGGATTCATCTTTGTGTCCAACAAATATGCATTTCTCCCCATTGTTTTCCAACTTCTTCCTCAACTAAGGGCATACTACTAAAAACCCTAGTTAATATAAACCCAAGGGAATATACCTATAAATATTAGGTATATAATCCCTAAGATAAATTCTATGAATCATGAAATAAAAAATGGTTGACCATGGTTTACCATGGTTGATTTCCATATTGATAATATCTTTGTCACAAGGCAACGTGGGACCTTGGTTGACCATGGTTAATTTTCCTATTGAGACAATATTTGTCACAATTTGACATTGGACCATGGTCGACCATGAGTATAAACCCAAGGGATTTATATTAATATACATAGGATTTATACACCTAAGGTTTATAGTATTAATCCCTTGGGCTTAATATTATTCCCTTGGCTTCGTATTCCCTAGGGTTTATAGTATTAGTCCATTAGGTTTTTAGTATTAACCCATATTGATATTAATAATCCATATTGTTTATAAAATTATAAACATTATGAATAATATGGAACTCTAGGAATATGAACCATTATATTAATAAACTCAACTGATTGATATTATATAACCAAGGAAATAATGAACCGAAGGGATTAGCAATAAACAAAATGGATTAATATTATAAACCCTAGGAATATGAATCCTTAGATTGCAACTTAATAATATGAACTGTTAGATTAATAAACTCAATGTATTGATATTATAAACTAAAGGGAATAATAAAATGAAGGGATTAATACTAAAAAACCTAGGGAATATAAACCAAAATGGATAATATTGAACCCAATGTAACATACCAATAAACCCTAGGTATATAAACCCTACGATAAATACTATGAACGCTAAAATAAAAATGGTTTATCATGGTTCGTTTTCATATTGAGAATATCTTTGTCACAATGTGAAATTGGAGCTTGGTTGACTATGATTAATTTTCCAATTGAGGCAATCTTTGTCACAATGTGACATTGGACCATGGTCGACCATGAGTATAAACTCAAGAGACTTATATTAATATACATAGGGTTTAAATACCTAAGGTTTATAGTATTAATCCGTTGGGTTTTTAGTATTAATCCATATTGGTACTAATAATCCATATTTTTTATAATATTATAAACATTATTAATGGTATTATACCTTAGGAATGTGAATCCTTAGATTAATAAACCCAACCGATTGATATTATAAAACCAAAGAAATAATGAACCCAAGGGAATAGTAGTAAACCCAAGGGATTAATATTATAGATCCTAGGAATGTGAATCCTTAGATTGCAACTTTGTAATATGAACCCTTACTAAACCCAATATATTGATATTAAAAACTAAAGTGAATAGTGTTGAGCCTCAAACCTGCACCTTCCTATACACCCCCTTAGCCTTCTTTCTTCACTCACTTCATTCACCCAGTTGTTAAATCATTTCATTATAGTCTAAAAAGGACTGTTTATATGGTTTTCTGACTATACTTATGACTGTTTTTTGGTTTAGTTTTTTTTGTTCATGCAGCTGCGGAAACTTGTAAGTTTCCGCAGCCAGCACAGGTTTCCGCAGCCAGCCCAGGATTCCGCAACTATTTTGTTAAAAGCTATGCTCCATGTGTCCTCTGAAGAAACGAGCTACTGGGCAAGCTCTAGGTGGCGGATACATGGAACATGTCCCTTCAAGTTAGCCAAATCATCCATGAGAGGCCGCGGTCAACCAAAGTCAAAGACAAGGCCATCAAAAGAGTTCAGCGGTGGCACGTCACTGTTTTGGGCACGTGAATGATACGTGGCATAGTCCTCAACTCACAAAGGCACCAACACACCTGGAGATCGTTCCTGAAACATGAATCTAACAACCAACCACTCTGAAGATTTAAGAAACATGATGACAGTTACACTAGATCTTGGCGGAAGAGATCTACGTGTCTTTAGTAACGCAGTTAATAGCGTAGAAGTTGTTAGTTAGCTTTAGTATTTTGGCATTATAAATAACGCGTCATTGGACGTTGTGAAAAAGTTTTTTGATAGGTATGAATCCTGAACTATTTATGTAATTCCGCACTGCTGGTTATCTTATCACCCCATTGTTTTATATGCTGTTGTTTAATACATGAGAAGACTTTTCTGAGTTCGGCCGTGTGATTATTTGTTGATTGGCTGAAGTGGCAGAGGGCCCCTGCATGCTGAAACCTTGTAAAGTTTTTATTTAGCTTTATTATGTTTTTGTTTTTCTCATTAGTTTGTACATAATATATTGTTTTATGTTTCTGTTGTTTATGTCTTCACCTTTGTTTTCTTAGAGCTGTAAAATGATCAGTGTTTTTTTGCAGGTTTTCTTAGGCAGCCGGGGAAAATTTTCATCTTTTTGATAACTTTTGGCATATGAGATCATCTTGTCCTTCCTGCTAACTTTCATTTTCTGAAGTTTAAATTCAGCATTATCCTTTTTTAAGTTGTGAATTGCTTATTTCTTTTTCTGCTATTTAGATATCATACTGCTCATCAATTTATGGTTTCTTTCTATGGTCGAGCGACTATATCAGCAAGAAATCAAAATATTACTAACCATAGTATGATTTAGTTATCATATTTCTTACTCATGGTTGCTTTCCACAAGTTAGATTGAGCTGAATGGTAAAGGACTAGAAGAGTTCAAGTAGTGTGATTAGTTTCTTTTATGCAATTTACTTTCTTGTCATTTAGATAACATATTGCTTGACATGTTCATGATTACTTCCCCAAGGTAGATTGAGCTGAAGGGTAAAGGATTTGAAGAATTCAAGTAGTGTGATTAGTTTCTTTTATGCAATTTCCTTTTTTTCCATTTAGATATCATGTTGCTTGACTTGTTCATAATTACTTCCTGCAAGGTAGATTGAGCCGAAGGGTAAAGGATCTGAGTAGTGTGAATTAGTTGCTTTGCGTTAAGTTTGAGTTGTTTTTAGTCTTTACTTTCTTTTCATTTCAGCAGCAAGGATACTGGGCCATTGTCATTAGTTCACTATTTGATGCATTTATTTTCTCTTAAGAATTGATTTCATTTTAGTTATTGAAAAGCTTTCTTTTGA
>APFE030470035.1:0-36978 GCA_000404065.3 Pinus taeda | reverse complement strand
ATAAGGAGTTTTATATTTTTTTAAGTGTTTTAATACATATACGCGGGTTGGGTATATACGAACCCGCGTATACACGCGTTTAACTCAGGGCAATGTCGCGTACAGGGAACAAAACACTGTTTTTTAGATTTTGGACTAGGTCTGGAAGGAGGGGTTGCCCTAGGCCATGAGTGCAGCATCACAAACCATAATAGTGAGGTTTGGAGCTATAACAGAGGGAGAAAAATGTTGCAGCCCAAGACTCCCCTACAAAATAAATTGAAGAAACTGTCCAAAAAGAGGAAGAAGACCAAGTTAAGAATAAGAAACAAAAGAAAGGAAAAGGAAAAATTACCACTCAAGAGGTCTATCCATCCCCTGAGCAATGCTTAGAAGAAGATTAACAATCTCTATCAGAAAGGCTAATAGATCTTAAAGTTGCTGCCATGGCCAAGAAAAAGCAAAAAGGAAAACAGAGTGCACAAAAGAAAAGTATGAGTTCATCCTTCAGAAGGAGCTCTAGGCTAAAAGGGAAGTGGAATAAAACCAAGGGAGATCAGTCCCACTTTATTGATTTAAGTGAAGAGGCACTTGAAAAATCTGTAGATCAACCAAGCCTTGAATCAAGTCCTCCACATGAGGAAAGCCCTTTTCGGCTAGAAAGAGAGAGCAGTCCTCCTCCACCAGATTTTGAGTTTAGACAGAGAAAGTCACCTGAGGTATATCCTAGTCAGCAAGAGGTATATAATTACCTGGAACCCTTAGAACGATCAGCTGCAGGACCAAGTACCTCTCTGCCACTTGATGCACAGGTTCAGTCTTTGAAATAGGAAGTATTTGAGCTAGAAATCCTATATAGACATATCATACAAGAAAATGAAGCACTTAAAGAGCAGGGTAAGGTAGACAAGATGGTCCATGATAATACCATGCTTCATTTAGGACTGTGGCAGAAGAAAAATAGAAGACTAAAGAAGAGATGAAAAAAGTTAAGCAGAGCATTGATTAACCTCAAGTTCAAATGACCAGTTAGAAGGCCAAGGATGATGATGATGATGGCATCAAAGAAAAAGAAAAGAGGACTAGACGTCCTTGCAGAAGCCTCAGAGAATGTGGAATAGAGGGAAATAACTCAATTTTGGTTGCATGAGGACATGCAACACCTTCACAGTGGGGGTATGTTGAGCCTCAAACCTGCACCTTCCTATACACCCTCTTAGCCTTCTTTCTTCACTCACTTCTTTCACCTAGTTGTTAAATCATGGCATTATAGTCTAAAAAGGATTGTTTATATGGTTTTCTGATTATACTTATGACTGTTGTTTGGTTTAGTTTTTTTTGTTCATGCAGCTGCAGAAACTTGTCAGTTTCCGCAGCCAGCCCAGGATTTTGCAGCTATTTTGTTAAAATCTATGCTCCAGGTGTCCTCTGAAGAAACAAGCTACATGGGCAAGCTCCATGTGGCGGATACATGGAACGTGTCCCTTCAAATCGGCCAAATCATCCATGAGAGGCATCGGTCAACCAAAGTCAAAGACAAGGCCAACCAAAGAGTTCAGCGGTGGCACGTCACTATTTTGGGCACGTGAATGATACATGGCATAGTCCTCAGCTCAAGAAGGCACCAACACACCTGGAGATCGTTCCTGAAACATGAATCTAACAGCCAACCACTTTGAAGATTTAAGAAACATGATGAAAGTTACACTAGATCTCGGCTGAAGAGATCTACGTGTCTTTAGTAACGTAGTTAATAGCGTAGAAGTTTTTAGTTAGCGTTAGTATTTTGGCATTATAAATAACACGTCATTGGACACTATGAAAAAGCTTTTTGATAGGTATGGATCCTGAACTGTTTATGTAATTCCGCACTGCTGGTTATCTTATCACCCCACTGTTTTATATGTTGTTGTTTAATACATGAGAAGACTTTTCTGAGTTCAGCCGTGCGATTATTTGTTGATTGGCTGAAGTGGCAGAGGTCCCCTGCACGCTGAAGCCTTGTAAAGTTTTTATTTAGCTTTATTATGTTTTTGTTTTTCTCATTAGTTTGTACATAATATACCGTTTTATGTTTCTGTTGTTTATATCTTCACCTTTGTTTTCTTAGAGCTGTAAACTGATTAGTGCTTTTCTGTAGGTTTTCTTAGGCAGCCCGGGCAATTTTTCATCTTTTTGATAACTTTTGGCATATGAGATCATCTTGTCCTTCCTGCTAACTCTCATTTTCTGAAGTTTAAATTCTGTATTGTCCTTTTTTGAGTTGTGAATTGCTTATTTCTTTTTCTGCTATTTAGATATCATACTGCTCATCAATTTATGGTTTCTTTCTATGGTCGAGCAACTATATCAGCAAGAAATCAGAATATTACTAACCGTAGTATGATTTAGTTATCATATTGCTTACTCATGGTTGCTTTCCACAAGGTAGATTGAACTGAATGGTAAAGGACTAGAAGAGTTCAAGTAGTGTGATTAGTTTCTTTTATGGAATTTACTTTCTTTTCATTTAGATATCATATTGCTTGACATGTTCATGATTACTTCCCCAAGGTAGATTGAGCTGAAGGGTAAAGGATTTGAAGAATTCAAGTAGTGTGATTAGTTTCTTTTATACAATTTACTTTTTTGCCATTTAGATATCATGTTGCTTGACTTGTTCATGATTACTTCCCGCAAGGTAGATTGAGCCGAAGGGTTTAAAGGATTTTGAAAAAGTTAAAGTATTGTGAATTAGTTGCTTTGCTTTAAGTTTGAGTTGTTTTTAGTCTTTACTTTCTTTTCATTTCAGCAGCAAGGATATTGGTCCATTTTCATTAATTCACTATTTGATGCATTTATTTTCTCTTAAAAATTGATTTCATTTTAGTTATTGAAAAGCTTTCTTTTGAGCACTTTCGAGTTTAGAAACCATCACCATCTACACTCCATACTTCACTTTCATTCTCACCATCACACATTAAGGAAAAATAAATCCAAAAACAAACTAAAAAGCTTAAAAAGACAAAAGCCTAAGGAAATGGTTATCTAGTACATATAGTACACTTCACTTCGTTAGTTTACGAACCCCAGGTTGACATTTTAAATAGCAATTTAGATCACACTAAATTGACCAAACAAATAGTAAACCCAATGGATTAATACTAAAAACCTTAGGGAATACAAACCCAAGAGAATATACCTATAAACCCTAAGATAAATACTACGAACCCTAAAATAAAAATGGTTGACCATGGTTAATTTTTCTATTTAGACAATCTTTGTGAGAATTTGATATTGGACCATGGTTGACCATGAGTATAAACTAAAGAGATTTATATTAAAATACATAAGGTTTATACACCTAAGATTTAGAGTATTAATCCCTTAGGTTTATATTCCCTAGGGTTTATAGTATTAATCCATTGGGTTTTTAGTATTAATCCATATTTCTTATAGTATTATAAACATTATGACTAATTTTAGATTTCAAGATTCTACAATTGTAATTTTGTTTCAAATATTTTTCTTCTAGATCCATCGCATAATGCTTGTTAGGCAATATTATACCCAAGGGATTAATGTTGAGAACCCTAGGGAATATAAACCCAAGGGAATATACCTTTAAACCCTATTTATATAGACCCTAAGATAAATACTATGAACCCTAAAATAAAATTGGTTGACCATTTTTTACCATCGTTTAGCATGGTTGATTTCATATTGAGAATTTCTTTGTCACAATGTGACGTGGGACCTTGGTTGATCATGGTCAAGTTTCCTATTGAGACAATATTTGTAACAATGTGACATTGGACCATGGTCGACCATGAGTATAAACCCAAGAGATTTATATTAATATATGTAGAGTTTATACACCTAAGGTTTATACTATTTATCTCTTAGGTTTAATATTATTCCCTTTGGTATATATTCCCTAGGGCTTATAGTATTAATCCATTGGTTTTTAATTTTCATCCATATTGATACTAATAATCCATATTGTTTATAATATTATAAACATTATTAATAATATTATACCCTAGTAATATGAACCCTTAGATTAATAAATCAAATGTATCGATATTATAAAGTAAAGGGAATAATAAACCCAAGGGATTAATACCAAAATCCCTTGGGAATATAAACCTAAGTGAATAACATTAAATCCAAGGGAATATACCTCTAAACCATAGGTATATAATCCCTAAGATCATTACTATGAACCCTAAAATAAAAATGGTTGACCATGGTTGATTTTCATATTTAGAATATCTTTGTCACAATGCAACGATGGACCTTGCTTGACCATGGTTAATTTTCCTATTGAGACAATCTTTTTCACAACGTGATATTGGACCATGGTCAACCATGAGTGTAAACCCAAGGGATTTGTATTAATATACGTAGGTTTTGTATACCTAAGTTTTATAATATCTATCCCTTTGGTTTAATATTATTCCCTTGGGTTTTTATTCCCTAGGGTTTATAGAGTTAACTTATTGGGTTTTTAATATTAATCCAGATTGTTACTAATAATCTATATTTTTTATAATAATATTTTAAAATATTATGAGTAATATTATACCCTAGGAATATGAACCCTTAGATTAAATAAATGTAACTGACTGATATTATAAAAACAAGGAAATAATTAACCCAAGGTATAGTAATAAACCCAAGGGATTAATATTATAAAACCTAGGAATATGAACCCGTAGATTCAACCTTAGGAATATTGAAGCCTTAGATTAATAAATCAAATATATTGATATTATAAACTAAAGCGAATAATAAACCCAAGGGATTAATAGTAAAAACCCTAGGGAATATAAACCCAAGGGAATAATATTAAAACCAAGGGATTATACATATAACCCTAAGATAAATACTATGAACCCTAAAATAAAAATTGTTGACCAAGGTTTACCATGGTTGATTTTCATATTGAGAATATCTTTGTCACAATGTGACATTGGAGCTTGGTTGACGAGGGTTAATTTTCCTATTGAGACAATCTTTGTCATAATGTGACATTGGACCATGGTCAACCAAGATGATAAACCCAAGGGATTTATATTAATATACGTAGGGTTTATACACCTAAGGTTTATAGTATTAATCCCTTGGATTTAATATTATTCCCTTGGGTTTATAGTATTAATCCATTGGGTTTTTAGTATTAATCCATTGAGTGTTTAGTATTAATCCCTTATTTTTTAGTATCAATAATATTATACCCTAGGAATATGAACCCTTAGATTGCACCTTAGGAATATCAAGCCTTAGATTAATATATTTCCATTATAATTACTATAATTATTATCATATTTATAAATATAGGGTAATAATATTTATAATATAAATATTATATTTATTATATTACTATTATATTTATATATTTTTAGTATCAATATTAATATTAATATTAGATCCATATTTAACCACATTTATTAATGTGTTTTGTGCTAGTTAATAATCTTATTGTTAGTAATTAGAAAGTAAACATTTTTAATTTCATTTATCAATATAAATTTTATTACTATTTTTCTTAACAATATTAATGTAATTAATATTATTAATTAAATTGATTATTAATTAAATTTTATTAATGTTAAGTTGTAATGTGATGCAGGAGCATTTAGACCTAGTCAGCAATGTGATAGTATGATCATATGTTGTGACTAACAAAGGGTTGGAAGACAAGAGATTAGTTAATTTTACTTATTTAGATGTATGAGAGTGTTTTATTTGTTGTCAAATATGAGAAAAGGGTATAAGTGGCTGATTGATCCTCTCTACGTGGAGATTAGGCCAAACAGTTAGACTATCTAGTTTGAATAGGACATGAGAGATTTGAAAGTTTAAATTATCATTTGTTTTAGAAAAGAGTGGAGTTGAAGAGATTATTTAGGAGAGAGTGAGAGATTTCTGGATCTGAACTAAAATTGGTTCATGAATCCATTCTTGTATAAATTATGAGTTGTTTGCATAATTCAAGAGGTTAGCTAGGTTAGATGCAATTGGAGAGATGATACAGGATTTACCAAGGTGAGAGTCGAGTAATACAGCGAAGATTTCAATATTGCAACAAGGGTTTGTTTCTTGTTGTAATTGAACGAGAGGGCCGAGACTCTGTAACCTTTATTTTATTGAATAAATGATTCAGTGTGCATTAATATGTCGTTTCTATTGAAAACCTTCACTGGCTTCTATATATTATCTTGTGGAAAAAATTAAGAATTCTTCTCTGTTTTATGCTTTAAGTTATATGTTGAGATTTGGTACCAGAGGACAGGTGGTTCCCTAAGGCTTTGATCTTTGGCCTAGGGAAAAGTGTCCAAAAGAATTTAATTTTTCTCCTAAAGTGACTTTATGATTTTTATAAAGTCAAATCTAATTTAAAAGTGACTTTAAGTGATAAAGTTACTAAAGTCTAATTTTAAAGTGACTTTAATAAAGTCAATGTGAAATTAGAAAGGAAAAATGACTTTGGAAATAAATGACTAAGTGGGTCTTTATTAAAGTGGGGTGAATTAAAAAATAGAAAGTGAGATTTAAATGAGCATTTAACCTCAGCCTTAAATCTCAATCTATTTCAGCCATTGGATTTAGGGGTTCCCCAAAAGTCACTTAGGGTTGGATTAAAGGAGGAAAAGGTCATTCATTCTTTCATGAGCAGATTGAGAGAATGAGAACAAGGGAGATTTCTGGACAGGGAGGAGAAGGAGACAGTAGCTTGGCACACATTCCAAGGTAGTAGTTTAACAAATCCGTACAGCTGAGTTAGCACACAGTGAAAGGCAGATTTTGGCACAATTTTCTAGAAGTCCATATAGCTGTTTGCACAGAAATCGAGGAGCAGTTTACTGGCACATTTTCCAAGGAAGGTCGTACAGCAAGTGGCTGTACCTTGGCACACAAATCGAGGCAAATCCATACAGCATATTGTTGGTTTTTCTCTGCAAGAAAATTGAGGTCCATACAACAGCATTTAAGGCTAAAAGTGGGCACAAAAATCAAGGAGGACGTACAACATTTATTGTTGTACTGTTTTGTTGTTTGCAAGTATTTTCTAGTTGGCTGTGAGGCATGGAAAACGAGATAAGTTGTAAAAGTTTTGTTGCTAATGTTTGCTGAATATTTCTCACTGTAAAAAGCATTTTCAGAAATAAGAAGGAGCTCTCGAACTGGTTTTCCCCAAGAGTTGTAGGGGGTTGTTCCAACGTCACATTGACCAATAATCACTGTGTTTAAATGTATTAAATGACTATTTGTACCTGCTGATTTTTATTTGTGCATTTTCCAGCATTCTTTAAAATTCCCAGAATTTGTGTTTTCAGCAATTTTTTTTTTTATTTTTTTTTCAGTTGTTGAATGTATGGATATGGGAAAGGGAATTTAACTATTATGGGAGAAATAAGGTGAAATTGAAAACCGGGGTGGGAAATGAGAAATTTTTACATGGTATCAGAGGTTGAGTGCTGAAGTGCAGTTTGGGACAGTAAGGAGGAAAATTACAGCCTGTTGATTTTTCACTAAGAAAATTCCAGCAAGCTGATTTTTCACAAACAACAGTTTTATCTTTACTACAGTAGTGCTATTTTTCAATTTTAGGACAACAGGATGTCATTGGGATTGAGGGTGGAGGATAGGTTGGATGGGCATAGCAATTACACCGTTTGGAAGGAGAGAATGCAAAGTATCTTTGAGGAGGCAGAAGTCTGGGACATCATGGTGCATACCATACAAAACCCTGTTTTTGTGCCTACTGATGCTACTCAGTTGGCTGCTTATAATAGAAAGAATAACAAGGGTAAGACATTGATTTTAGACGGAGTCAAAGACTATTGCATTCCTCATGTGAGAGGAAAGAGAAATGCCCATGAGATGTGGACATCATTGTCTAATCTCTACCAGAGTACCAATGAGAACCAGAAAATGGTCCTGAAGGAGAAGCAGAAGACCATTAAGATGGGTAATGATAGTGTAGTTGGATATCTCACAAAGATTACTAATGTGAGAGATGATTTGGCAGCAGTTGGAGAGGTCATTCCACCCACTGAGTTGTTGCAGATTGCAGTGAATGGCCTCCCCTGTTCATGGATGAACTTTGCTGATGGGGTTTGCGCACGTGAGACCCTTCCCACTTGGGAGAGGTTTTGGGATGATTGCATTCAGAAAGAGATCAGGAAAGGTCAGCTTGGGGCAGCCAAGCCAGTTGAGCAGGATGAGGATGTAGCACTATCGGCAGGAGGCAAGAAAGGCAAAGGGAAGAAGCAGGCTTCCACAAGCAATGGTGGGGGCAAAGGCAAAGGTAAAGGTAAACAGGTAACACACAGAAGGACTATTCCAAGGTGAAGTGTTGGAATTGTCAAAAGATGGGACACTATGCAGTTGTGTGTCTGGAGAAGAAGAAGAAGAAGGGGAAGAACCAAAGTATGGCAGCTTCAACAGAGGTTGAGGACTTTGCAGATCATTTTGACCGGGAGTTTGGGTTCACTGTGTGTGAGGGCTCTAGTACAGGATCACCTGCCACACAGGTTCAGAGGGAGCATGCTTTTCCCTCGATTAGAGGAGCATCTTTGGGGATCCGGTATGTGGACAGTGGGGCTTCACGTCACATGACAGGAGTCCATAAGTACTTCTCAGAGCTTTCAGAGAGTGGCACTGATATGGAGGTAGTACTCAGTGATGACAGAGTTGTTAGAGCAGTTGGTGTGGGGACACTGACATTTCAAAGGGAGTCCAAACCTCCCTTGAAGGTGTCAAATATTCTTTATGTGCCAGGGATGCGGAAGAACCTCATATTCATCTCAGCTTTTGAGGACGGAGGATATGAGGTACCGTTCAGGGGAGGACAGGTGTTGATGTATCCCAGGGGCACTCCAGTTGATTCAGCTAGAGTGATAGGTGTATGCCATGCAAAGGTGTACAAGTTTGCATTCCAGTCCCTTTTGGCATTGAGCAGTAGTACCGATAGTGGAGCTAACAGTTCTGAGCTATGTGAAATTTGGCACCGCAGGATGGGGCATATGTATCATGGAGCGTTGAGGACATTGCGGGAGATCACTACATGTGTGCCATATTTCTGTACTGATCACTTTGATACTTGTAGAGAATGTGCGATGGGAAAGTTTGCCAAATCTCCTTTTCCTAGTAGTGACAACAAAGTGACTAGGGTACTTGATTTGATTCATTCCAGTGTGAGTGGTCGGATGTCTCATGTTTCCTTGATTGGATATGAGTACTATGTTTTATTCATTGATGATCACTCTAGGAGGACCTGGATTTATTTCTTGAAGACCAACAATGAGGTCTTCAAGCAGTTTCAGGAGTTTAGAGCTCTTGTGGAGACACAGACAGGGCAAAAGATCAAGTCCCTGAGGTCGGACAATGGGGGAGAGTACACCCTTGGAGAGTTTGTTGACTATGGTGCGGAGGCATGCATTATGAGGGAGTTCACTGTTCCTTACAACCCCCAGCAGAACGGGGTTGCGGAGAGGAAGAACAGATCCATCGTAGGGGCTGCCAAAGCCATGTTACATGATCAGGGGTTCCATTGTTCTTGTGGGAAGAGGCCTGCAACATAGTTATTTATTTGCAGAACAGGAGTCTGCATAGTGCCTTGGGGCAAATGACTCCGGAGGAGGCTTTTTCTGGGAAGAAGCCTGATATTGGTCATCTTCGTATCTTTGGATGCATTACATATTCCTACATACCCAAGGAGAAGAGGACCAAACTAGAGCCCACCACAGAGAAGGGTATCTTTGTGGGCTACAGTGAGACCTCAAAGGCCTTTTGGATTTACATTCCTGCACAGAGGAAAGTTGTTGTCAGGCGAGATGTGAAGTTCAAGGAGGACAGGGCCTTTAGGAGGTCACAGGAGTTAGAGTATTTAGATCAGCCAGACCCTCAACAGTAGTTGAGTTAGTCACGGGGATCTAGTGGGCAGGGATCAAGAGGATCCGAAGATACATCTATGAGGATGCCAGGTCCGTCAGTGAGTAGTGCCTCACCGAGCCAGAGGAGTGGTGCTCCGGGCAGCATGCAGAGAAGTCCAAATAGCCGTTCACTAGGGAGTCCACTGATGGACAGTTTACATGGTACCTCAGCTTCTACAGGTTCAGTTGCAGGCAAGAGGACAACAGACAAGTAGTCAGGAGTTCAGGCTATTGATGGTGATGAGGAGGAGGAGTTTCATTCTCCTATGGGAGAAGCATGCTCAGGGAAGAGGAAGCCCAAGTGGCTTCAGGATAGCTTGAGAGATGCCACATTTATTGATGAGTCTAAGAGGTCGGTCAGAGAGAGTAGACCACCTGAGAGGTTTTGTAGCTATATGGCAATGGATACCAGCATCCTTGACTCTGAGCCTTCTAGCTATGAGGAGGCAGCTAGCCAGCAGGTCTAGAGAGAGGCCATGTAGGAGGAGTATTCTTCTATCATGAAGAATGATGTTTGGGAGGTGGTGCCGAGGCCTGAGGGCAAATCCGTGGTTACTTCTAGATGGATTTACAAGGTAAAGCATGCTGCAAATGGAAAAATTGAGAAATTCAAAGCGAGGTTTGTGGCTAGAGGGTTCTCCCAAGTAGAGGGAGTTGACTATGAGGAGACTTTCGCTCTCGTGGCTTGATATACTTCGATTTGCTCCATTATATCGATAGCAGCAGAGATGGGTTGGAAGATCCACCAGATGTATGTGAAGACTACATTTCTAAATGGCTTCATATAGGAGGAGGTGTACATTGAGCAGCCATAGGGCTTTGAGGTGCATGGGAAGGAGTCCCATGTGTGCAGACTGAAGAAGGCCCGTTATGGCCTGAAGCAAGCTCCCAGATCTTGATACTCCAGGATAGATACATACTTGTAGGGGATGGGTTTCACAAAGAGTGAGGCAGATCTGAACCTTTACTATATTGTGATAGGCGAGGAGCCTCTCATTCTGGTGTTGTATGTGGATGACTTGATCATTATAGGTGCAGAGAGACTGATAGAGCACTGCAAGAGAGATCTTCCAGCGGAGTTTGAAATGAAAGACATTGGCTTGATGCATTACTTTTTGGGTTTGGAGGTGTGGCAGGAGGAGGGGCATTTCTTCATGGGGCAGGGGAAGTATATTGTGGATATCCTTGGCAGATTCCATATGGAGGATTGTAAACCCATGTCGACACCGATGATCCAACTGGAAGAAGCTTCATGCTTCAGATTCTGAGGTGGTGGATCCCACATTGTACAGGCAGCTGATTGGTTCCTTGATGTATTCAGTCAACACTAGACCAGATATTTGTTTTGAAGTGAACACAATGAGTCAGTTTATGTGTGAGACTTGGAAGGTTCATTGGGTGGCTGAAAAACACATTTTGCGGTACTTGCAGGGGACAGTGGATTATGGTCTGGACTACAGGTAGGGGGATGGAGTGAGATTGGCAGGTTATACTGATTTTGATTGGGCAGGTTGTGCTTTTGATAGAAAGAGCACTCCAGGGTGCTCTTTTGGGTTGGGTTCAGCAGTAGTGTCATGGTTCATCCAGAAGCAGCAGCCAGTAGCACTGAGTTCAGCAGAAACAGAGTATATGGCAGCCAGTCTAGGTAGTTGTGAGGCCATCGCGCTTCGCAAGATGTTGTTTGGCTTATTTGGTCAGCCGTTGATACCTTCAACGATTTACTGTGATAATCAGAGTTGCATTAAACTCATAGAAAATCCAATATTTCATGACAGGTCAAAGCATATCGGGATCAAATATCATTTAATTAGAGACTACGTTCAGAATGGAGCTGTGAAGCTTGAGTATATCTCCACTGATGAGCAGGTTGCATATATTCTTACCAAAGCCTTACCACGGGGCCAACATGTCTACTTTAGAGAAAAGATGGGTGTGGTGAGGAACACCTTACTCGGTAAGAGGGAGTTTTGAGATATGTGTTACCAGAGGACAGGTGGTTCCCTAAGGCTTTGATCTTTGGCCTAGGGAAAAGTGTCTAAAAGAATTTAATT
This sequence comes from Pinus taeda, assembly GCA_000404065.3. Lineage (NCBI taxonomy): Eukaryota > Viridiplantae > Streptophyta > Pinopsida > Pinales > Pinaceae > Pinus > Pinus taeda. The sequence goes on along the minus strand of APFE030470035.1, from coordinate 25,025 downwards.
TTCCTCCTAAAGTGACTTTATAATTTTTATAAAGTCAAATCTAATTTAAAAGTGACTTTAAGTGATAAAGTTACTAAAGTCTATTTTTAAAGTGACATTAATAAAATCAATGTGAAATTAGAAAGGAAAAACGACTTTGGAAATAAATGACGAAGTGGGTCTTTATTAAAGTGGGGTGAATTAAAAAATAGAAAGTGAGATTTAAATGAGCATTTAATCTTAGCCCTAGATCTCAATCTATTTCAGCCATTGGATTTAGGGGTTCCCCAAAAGTCACTTAGGGTTGGATTAAAGGAGGAAAAGGAGGAAAAGGTCATTCATTCTTTCATGAGAAGATTGAGATAAGGAGAGCAAGAGAGCAAGGGAGATTTATGGACAGGGAGGAGAAGGAGACATCAGCTTGGCACACATTCCAATGCGACAGTTTAGCAAATCTGTACAGTTGAGTTAGCACACAGTGAAAGGAAAATTTTGGCATGATTTTCTAGAAATATGTATAGTTGTTTGCACAGCGATCGAGGAGCAGTTTGCTGGAACATTTTCCGAGGAAAGCCGTACAGCAAGTTGCTGTACCTTGGCATGTAAATCGAGGCAAATGTGTACAACATATTGCTGGTTTTTTTTTTTTTTTTTTTTTTTTTTTTTTTTGCACACAAATCAAGGTCCATACAACGTATTTATGGCAGCTTGGCATGCATTTCTAGGCAAGTCGTACAAGAGCATTTAAGGCTGAAAGTGGGCAAAAAAATCGAGGAGTTCGTACAACATTTGTTGCTGTCCTGTTTTACTATTTGCAAGTATTTTCCAGTTGGCTATGAGGCACGGAAAATGAGATAAGTTGTAAAAGTTTGTTTGCTGATTTTTGCTGAATATTTCTCACTGTAAAAAGCATTTTCAGAAATAAGAAAGAGCTCTCGAACTAGTTTTCCCCAAGAGTCGTAGGGGGTTTTTCTAAGGTCACCTTGACCAAAAATCACTGTGTTTAAATGTGTTAAATGGTTGTTTGTACCTGCTGATTTTTATTTCTACATTTTCTAGCATTATGTAAAATTTCCAAAATTTGTGTTTTTCAGCAAAATTTATTTTTTTCAGTTGTTGAATGTATGGATATGGGAAAGGGCATTTAACTATTATGGGAGAAATAAGGTGAAACTGAAAACCGGGGTGGGAAACGAGAAAATTTACATTATAAGTCACAGTGATCAAAGGTAATTGGAGTCCTTATCGTTAATAACCGTGGCTGAGCCCGCATTAAATCCTAGTCGTCAATCTAAGTCCAAACAAATGTGCGATATCATGTTGACCATTGGATTATCTCGCATCACATTGCAATATTTATTTGCCAGTGGACAGACCTTAGGCCTTAAGGGAATGCGATGTGCGATCGTCAATTTAGCACATCGTAGTAATTCATTTGTATGCAATAGGACCAAAGACCTTAAGACCATGCAATGTGTGATCGTTGATCCATCACATCGCAAATATTTCATGGTATGTGAATGGGCCTCAAGCATTAGGGAAGTGTGATATGCGATGTGCAATGCAATCGTTGAATAACTCGCATCGCAATGTTTCATGTGGGTGTACTAAGGCCTAAAAACTTGCCCATTGTGATGTGCGATAGCGATATCAATTGTGGACCGTCAGATCAATTGTGTTGTGATCTATGGTATACCACCGAGCAGTTCGATTAAAAGGAAAAATATCAGTTTTGGAACGGAAAAGAGAGGATCAAAGAAACATAGCTGAAGGCCTGAACATAAAGAGAAAATTTAAACGTCGGGTGATTGTTGATAATATTTGAAACCGTTGACTTCCTGCATCATTTCATACCAAGTAAGAAAGCGCTCATTGGCGATTTGTAAGGTCGTGTCTATTAAATCATTGATTGGGTGTATAGATGGGTTTTCTAATGTTTTGGATATGATAGTTTGATGGGGTTATGGTATGGAAAGTTTTTTTTTAGATGCTCTTCCAATGCAAATGTGCCCTTAGCTCATAGGTCCACATGGGTTTTTTAAGGGATGTCAGTCAGCTGGCATCATTTTTTTGGTATCAGAGCTAGATCAACGCTCTGTAGAGATTGGTTGGGAAATTGAATTTTATTCTCAGCATGTGCATAATTGACATTATTATGTGCCCAATATAGATGGAGATCAGAGCACAAAGGAAACTGAGATCAAAATGGGGAAATAGTGAATTTTTTGGTCAAGGTCTGGTAAGAATGTTTATTTTGATGATTTTGCAGAGATTTGTTTTGAATGTCTGAAGAACAACAAGGGATTGAAATTTCAAAGGAGAATATATTTTCCTTTCAGGAAAATGAAATTTCCATGTAAGTTTATTGAATGATTGGTTTGATTTAAAAGGGGAATTGAAGTGAAAGGTTTAGAATTTAGAGTTGAATAGAAGAGTGGTTTTCTATGACACTGTCAGTGGACATATTCACAAGGGAAAACTGGATGAACTTCTTTGAGAAATTCGGAGGGTTTGATGAGGATATTTCCCAAGAATTTTCTCTCTCTAGTCCCTCACACAAGAACACATGCCACTATAACCATTAGAGGCCTCTCCATCGAAATAACCCTAGAATTCATCAGTAGGGTCACTACCCTTCCTCTTGGGTTGCTTTGGAGTAAATATGAAAAACCCATTGGCCAAGCTGCAAAGAAGAAATTCTTCCAAAATAATGAAACCCCTATGGAAGATAAAAATGGAATTAGAAGGGCTAGTATACCATATCCCTGGGATGAGGTTAGCTACCAAATAATCAAATACATTTCTTGTGAGGGGAGGCACAACATTATCTATGGTTATCATTTCAGAATCCTCCATGACTTGAGGTATGGCATGGATACCCCAACACATCAAAAGCTCAATATCCCTTATTTTCTCCTTCAGTCCCTCATTGACTCCAGCACCAAGGTACAAGCAAGAAATTCAGGGTAGTTAGCTCACCATGGCTTAATAAAACTCCTAGTAGAGGAAGCCATCCATACCTTTACACTCCCTATAGCATTGGAAGTTTTTTGAAATATGACAGTTGAGGATGACATAAAAACATTAACCTGTGATGTCAGTCCTACTGGTAGTGAGGAGGAAGAACAGTAAGGAGGAGAAGATGAAGCCAATGGTGACAGAACAGAGCAAGAAAGGAAGGATGAAGGAAAAGAAACAGAGGAGGGAAAAGTTGAAGAGATAGAAGAAGGAGAAAAAGAGGTGGAGAAGGAAGAGCAAGGAGAAGAGTCCCTTGAGACTTTGGAAAGAGAGGCAACAACTGCACTCACTGCCCTCAGTAAACTAGTCAAGCTAAAGAAGAAGAGGAAAATACAAACCTCCATGTATTTCAGGGCAAGGAAGAGCATAAGGATTAAAACAGGCAAACCACAACCCTCTTCAAAATTTCCCATTACCATTGAAGATTCACCATCTGCCAAGGTGAAAGAATCTCCCTCCAAGACACCTATCACATATGAAATGGGGACTCCAAGGTCTTCTACATTGAAGGGAAAGGCAGTACTACATGACCCAAATCCAAACCTACAAGAGGCTGAGACAATCCTACAGGAGACACTGTCTAAACTACAGGAGACCCAAAAGCTTGAGAAAAAGATAGGGGAACAGCTAGAGGTGAAGGGGGAAGAACAAGATCTACAAGAACCGGACCCCCAGCCTAGTCTTTCCTCCTATTACAATCTACTTGAGGGAGGTAGAATAATCTCACAGAAATTTGCAATTCCACTGTTTTTTGAATTGGAGAAAGAAAGAGTGAGAACACATAGGTTGATGCAGATAGCCAAATCCAAAGGAGTTGAGGATGTTGGCCATATGGAAAACAAACTCAGGGAAATGAGTATAGAATCGAGTGCTCTCAGAGACTGAGAAGCCATCACAAGAAGCCACCTTGAAAATGAGAATGAAATCCTGAGGCAACTACAAGAGAAAGAGACTCAGATGGCATACATGGCCAGCTTATCCATGGAGGCATTACAATGCAAAACACCAGCCAAATCTTGTGGCCTCTATCTGAAGGACCAATGGCTTCAATTCCAAATGAAGACTTTGGAACAAAGAGGCACAATGCCTTTCCAAGACTACACGTAGTTCATGGACCTCTGTGACCACAGCACCTTGGAGGATAAAGCAAAGATCGCAGAGTTCTACCTACACAACATGGCCATCACAGACATGAATGTGTGGGACCCTAATGCTAAGCTAGGGGACCTGCAATTAATGGCAATGGCCTCATGGATGAACCATGAAGAGTTGAGGGCAACAGAAATGAAAATATTGATAATAAAAAAATAGAATGCGCCATTAATGATAAGAGCTAAGCAATCAGATCCTATGGAACTCATCAACACACACAACTTTCTTGCCAATGACCCTCAGATTTCCTCTAGATATCTAGCTAATCAAGCACAAGCCATTGCAAATTTTGAAGATATGCAAAGGCTACTTAGGGATGACTGTGTGCATGCATGCATGAGAAGATGGAACACCTTACCTCGTAGCTTGCAGATCAGAGAATACCATTCCCCAATGAGGCTAAGGGAGGCATTGAAAAGAGCGCCAATGTACAAGCACTCCATGCAAAGGCTGAAGGTAAACTAGATTGGCCTCAAACTGAGTCCTCCACTCCTACTAGGCATGTCAGAAGGCAGAAGAGAAGAAGAAGAGAAGGAGCAGTGGAAGGACATAGATAGAACAATAGTGTTTTATCGCCAACATGATCACACCACATCAGAAGCCTAGGATGCTACGGAGGCCACCAGGGCCATAAAAGATGAGGAGATTGACTAAGTTGCTTAGAGGATGAGCAACACCTTCAGTAGGGGGGTGATGATGAGCGTCATAAATGGGTAATTCTGTGGGCTCATTTTACCTCCTAACCTAGTCAAATCAACCATTCTCTTAGCTTATTGTATGATTTTCTAATTATATTTATGCTTATAGAGTGAGTTGAGTTAGTTATGATGCCATGTGATCTAACATGTATTTAATGCAGTTTATTGATGAATTTCGAGGTCAAAGTCAAGGATCTAGTGGTCAAATGGTAGCAATAACTCAAAGTGGATAGAGGAGAGTACTTATAGGAGGGAATCCCCCTCATTTATTACTCCTCAATTTGAGTTCCCCTTCATTCAGCTTGGAGTACAAGTAGCCGAATCATGCACTACAAGGCAACCGAGCAAGTGGAGGATGTCTGATAGTTATCTCGAGTTTTGGGAGCCAAGCCTCCCTGATTTTAAGGAGTTTTTTGGTAGCTTTAGATGTATAAATAAAGAGGCCTAGGGTCTCACTAAGGTCAGATTTTTTTTCTTATGTAAACTCTTCTCAAATTTCAAGCTTATTGTTTGTGTGACAGTTTCATGTAATCTTGTTATTTTTTTTATAATAAAGATCGAATCCTTTTTGAGCTAGCACTAAGTTACCTCAGAGGGCTGAAGCTTTTGGGTTAGGGCCCAATCCAAGAATCCAAGCTTCTCTTCAATTTTATTTGTATGCTTTACTTCAGTTGTAGATTAGTTTGTTGTTAGACATATTTCTTGTATGGTTAAGAATAGGTCGCTTTTGATGATTTAGTAGTTTGCTTCCATTTGTGCTTTCTATAGTAGGTTAAGCAGCGATCAAAAAAGATTCAAAAGGTTAGAAATAGTGCCTTGGCCTCTCTTCCTCCCTCTGGGACCATGATTTGAGGCAAAGACTCTCTTGTTGCCCCAAAAACACAGATTTTCGTCATTCATAGGACTTCTAGTGTTTGCAGCTCTTTAGTAGGTTAATAGTGCAGTTTTTCTTTTCTTTAGATCTCCTTCATCATGTTCATTTCTTGATTTGCAATAGTCCTCTTTCATGTTTTCCTTTCCTACAACATTTCTCGGCATTAACCTTCATAGATCATAGTTTAGATCGTTTTAATGCGAAACTCTGTTTTACTAGATGCGCTCATTTCATTGCTTACTTGATCTTCTTGGCTGACTATCAGTTTCTATGTAGTAGATCTTTTCCAGAAGTAGGACATCTTGTAAGAAATCACACCCTCCATTTGATCAATGCCCTATAGGTGTCCAAAACCTCTCCTCAATTCTGCCTTAATTTCCTGCATTTTTCATAGAACTTCTTCCTTTCTCCTTGAGCAAACCCAATCATCTTTCTCTCTCCTAGTGGTTCATGGTAGACCATAGGTGCCCTAACACCTCCTTCCAATCATACAATTTTTCCACCCACTCTCACACCCTCAAAATAGCGTAAATTTCTCTTGGCCTCCTCCTATAGGCCTCCTATAGTTTCCCTATTTTCCTCCTGTAGTTTTTCGTGTAGGCTTTCTTTTGAAGGTGGAGTGTTGGAAAAGCCTCCAGAAGGCCACCTAAGATAGTATATGGAAAAGAGAGAATTAATGTACCCTAGAGCATGATATGCTCCAAAAATCTCCCAATCTACTGCCCAAAAGCCTCACATTTTCGTGCACACAGCCCCAAATGGTTTCCAACATGGGGTCAAGGGTTCCCAACTTCCATACTCAGCCGCCCAGAAGTGGACACTCCACAAAAATCAGCTAGTATCATTTCAAAATTTTCCCTCCAAAGTGGGTGCAATTTCCACCAATAAATGACATTGTTCCCCCATCAATAGTGTATCCTTTAGCTCCAAGTATCTTCTAATAACCACATAGATCCTTCAAAAATGATTTTTAGAATGCCATATTGGTCATCCAAATGCCTCCACATTGGGCTTCAAAAACCAACAATATCAACTCCATATAAGAAAAAGGGTTTGACCTTCAAACCCTCCATATAACACCAACCTAGCATGTGGAAAAATGGACATTATGGCGCCTCATTAAAGGGGGGAGTAGAGCCTCCAAACCATTGGGACAAACCCCTATTCAAGCATACAATGAAAAGTTGGCCCTCCAAAATTTTCAAATTTAAGTCAATATTGATGGGTTGGCCCTATCTAAAATCATTCCACCGCTCAAGAGATATAGATATAGACACACACACACACACACACACACCATTTTATAACAATTTTATATCTTTTCCTTCAATTTAAGCGGTGTTCTGAAATTCTCTGAGTTTGGTCTATTGTGGATGATATTCTTTAAGATTAGAATGCATCTTCTATGTGGTTATGTACTATATGACAGCGAAAGTCTGGTTGTCAGAATTTTCCATACCTTGTAGACTCGAACTCTAAATTGAAAATCTACTCTGGTTAGAGGTGCAGGATTTGCAATACTTACTACATCTTGATCCCTGTTGTACCACAAAATTTCCATGACTGATGTACTCGCCCAAGCCTATGTATTCTTCAAATTTGATCCACATTCAAAGACTCTTATGAACAACTTCTACCCTCCACTCCTATGTCGTTTATATTTACAGCTACTGTAGCTCATGTACAGTTAGACCAAGATCATGATGCATTAGGCCTCTGCTGCAGACTTTAGATTGTAACAACATGCTACAGGGGGCACCTCAGGATTGCAATTTATAATTACAACTGTATATACCAGTCAATAAGAGTTCCTTTACAAAAATTTCATGCACTTGAAGTGTACCCTAGAGCATGTAAAACTAAAGGTAGTTTGTTTCCTTTTCTTGAGTATGTCAAACTAAAGGTAGTAAAAAAGGATAATTATGTTAACAGTGCTAAATGTGCCTCGAGAAGCCTATGCGTCAGCCTTCAAAGTCAAACCTAAGTCAAATGTTACACTACACAAATATAGTTGGGATATTGATCAAAACAACACATGTTAAGAGTAGATTTGATAAAAAGGAATTGTTTGGATTATACATGTCATAATGAGGGCACACATAACATAGACCTATTATCTCAGTCATAACAAGGGGAAAACCTGTGGATGAAACTCTCTACAATACCATTTCAAGAGGAAGTTGATGGCAAAGATTACAGGGTTAGGTTAGACATTAATGAGTAACGTTTGTGAGGTGTGAAAATGTTGACCAAGACCTTAAATGGGAAACAATAGATCATGTCATCCAGGAACCAGCCTTATGCAGATTTCAATTAAGTGAGGATTATCTTACAATCTCAAATTACAATCAATTGGAGAAATGAGATGAAGCCCAAGAAGAAACTGGATGATGCTTGCCACAATGATATTTAACATGATTAGATTTCTTTCACCATTCTGTCATGGTGGAATGATGACAATATGGACCTCTTGTGGGTGTTCATGGGTTTGTTTGTTGTCTACTCTTCTGATCATCTATATAATATGTTCAAGTGCACGGAATCGAAAAAAACCACCCTAAGGACTGCGTTCATCTTCCGTAGAATTGTATTTTGGAATTTTCTTTATCCTCAATGTATTGATATGGGGTGAAGAGTCCTCTGGTGTCATACCAATTAGGACAATGGCTACTTTGGTATTTTTACGGTTTGTGATATTTGTGTCTTTGGTCTTTGTTGGTAGTTACTTTGGCTACAAAAAACCTGGAATTGAAGATCATGTTAAGACAAATAAAATTCCCAGGTAGCTTCCATAGCAAGCATGGTACATGCATCCAATTTTGTCAGTACTCATTGGAGGAATATTACCCTTTAGTGCACTTTTCATTGAATTAATCTTCATCTTAATATCTATTTGGCTGCATCAATTTTATTATGGGTTTATATTCATTGTATTTGTTATCCTTATTGTTACTTGTGCAGAGATCACTACTGTCCTCTACTACTTTCAGTTATGTAGTGAGGACTACCACTGGTGGTGGAGAGCTTATCTAACTTCAGGCTCATCTTCACTTTACCTATTCCTGTATGCTACATTCTACTTCTTCACCAAGATTGATATTACAAATGTTGTCTCTAGTATTTTGTACTTCGACTACATGACAATTATCCCATATTCTTTCTTTGTATTGACAGGTACAGTTGGTTTCTACGCATACTTCTGGTTTGTATGAACCATTTATGCTTCAGTGAAGATTTACTGAAGTTACTTTTTGTACCCAAATTTTCCTCAAGGCTCAAATTTTCATTTGAGCAAAATCAAGTGGTAGAATGTTAGATGTGTGTTCTTTTCCCTAGTGTTTAGAAAAATAGAATAAGAATTGTGTTATGCTAGCAAGAGGAGATATATGAGTTGATATCATGAATATCACGTATTAATTGGGTATCATGAGTTCATCATGTCACATATCCATATCGATGTATTTTCAAACTATAAAGACGAACAACCAATGAAATTTTAAAAAATACGAGATCGATAAATTAAAGGCTTGGAGCTATTTTGATGGAGTTTGTCTAGGTATTCCTAGAAAATATGGAGGAGCCAATATAATTATTGGATACAACCATGTTTTTTCTTTAAAGGCAATAGTCAGGGTTGATACTAATAATAGAGTAGAGATATTTTCACTTTATTGATACTAAAAAATGTTGTTGAAAGTGGTATAAAATTTCTTCGGATGAGGGATGATTCCAGGTTCATTGTAGAATGGGAAAATGGTAATTACACAGTTGCTTCTAGGGCTATGAGTATATGTATTCAGGAGCTAAAAGTGAAGGGAATAAGATTTGATCTATCTAAAAAACCCTAGACTACTAAGAAGGTGAAAATTTCCAGTGTCAAAGACCAAATTCATCACTCAGATGGTGCTCTCGTCTCTTCCATCCCTTTACCTTGACAATCACCTTAGACTTCATACTCTACTCATGCAAGTCTATTTCCTATAGCTAGCTAGGCATTACAATGCTCTGATAAGTACTTCCATGGCCTTCTATGTTTCCAACGCATCACTGGGCATCTGTTTGTACTATTCTCAATATCAGATTCAAAACACACCACAGATATAAGGTCATGAAACAACATGAATTTAATAGAACCAAGTGAGTCCCTTATAGGTTTCTAGGCACTTGTGATGATTTCAAAGGCTAAGAAAAAAAAGATGCAACTAGAGGATCATTCACTAGAAAATATACTAATAAATCTTGTGTATGGAGAGGTTTTTGTTTCTTTATAATGTATGTAACCACTTCAATTGCATTGACTTAAGCCTATATCCCTACTTAAAATAATGCCAACATGTTCTTTCCTATGTGGTCATAAATACAACAAACAAATTGCAATTTAATATATGTTTACTTTGCCAATCTTTACAAGTGTTCAACAACAAAGTTATCCATAATTATTTCACTGGGAAGCCCTGTAATATAAGAGTTCTACATAGGTTTGCACTGGGCACTTGCTGATACATATTAGTGCCAACCTATACTAGAATATTCTAAGATGATACTCACTCCACAGATCTAAAAGGACATGTTACAATCTATAAGAACAAGTTGTGTGCTAACACTGGATTCTGTCTAAGATCAAACCTTCAATAACACTTGATTTGTCATCACCATGATGTAATAAATGTTGGTACATATCAAGGACCTTCCTTCCTATTGAATATGATAGCATGATTATGAGAGAAAGCTTTGATTTCCATTTAAACTGAAAATATAGGCTACAAAAGATGAGTTGCATTGTCTTTCCAAGGCCATTTTAACTGTAAAAAGCAAAATTTTGCAGTTAATACATTTTTTCTAGGAAAACATCACATTGGATCCTACAAGAGTTTCTCATGTGTGATGACATATCAATAAAACTGTAATCCTGAGGTCATTTATATTTGTCATCAAAGGCCTCCTTCCATAGGACTCCCCTTTTATTCCAGATTCTATAATATATATGCCAATCCATGTGCAAAATGTTAGATAGTATATGGCTCTAACTTGGGGGGAAAGTGCTCCGTAAAGGAGTTTTTGAGAACCCTCAAATATAAACATATCAACATAGATTTGTTAAGGAAAAATCAATTATCCAATGAATCCATTTCATCTTCTCAAGGTTGCAGTGTTCCTTTCCCGTGTTTAGTCATCATGAAAAAAGGTGATATGTTAAAATAAGAGTACTTACAAGCCACAAGTGTTGTTGTTGGTGGGTTAGTGTCCTCATTCCCTTTCTTTGATACCATGGGGTCATTAATTCTCAACATTCTAGGCAAAAATCATCCTATAAGTCCTTGATCACTGCAAAACTAGCATATTATGGGAGAGAAACCCTCCTTATCACTCATAACTTCATTAAATCCACCCTCTAAAGCTCTTGTGCAATGTTGCAAACACCCACATTTAGACTCTCTTTGGTTCATGAACAATATATTTTCATTCTAGCAAAGGAAAGGTTGCCTCCAGGGCCAAGAACACTCATGTTTGTATCATGTCTTCGGCTCGAAGAATGGTGCTCTTTATGATAAGGAAAAACTTATCATGTCATCCCTAGTGTTGATTTTAAATCAAACCTTTATTCAAAATTATAGAATCTGATTCACAGAGCAACCCTTCAGAAGGTTGATTTGAGGGTCCTTTTACTGGTCTTGAAATCTTGTACCTAACACACTTAACCTTAGCCCTATACAAAAACTCCTTTCCTGGGTCCTCAGTAGATGGCATGCAAGAATAATTTAAGTTAAAATCCTCCAAATGTATGGCTATAAATGTGTAATTGTTTTCCTCAATTTTTGAGTCCAAAACAACGATACTTTCGTCAATATCATGAGCATGGTTTGGTGTCATGAGGTTTGCATTTTCCAATAGGAAATTATGCCTTTCAGCCCCAGGACTTCATATCCTGGATCTTCTATGCACCTCAATTATTCAATATAACTCATTTTTCTGCTACGTCCTTCTAGGAAAGTGAGCATATCATCATATCCCATGAGGCAAATGATGTTATCTCTTCTAGACCCTGGTTTAGATTCTTCATTTGTTACTACTGCAATACCACCCCTATCTCACTAGGTAGCAAAATTTCATGGTGGTCTCTGATGACGCTGAAAAGAGGATCATTAATCCAATATTCCATGCCCATTTTCTTGTCTCTAGTGGTTTCTTTAATAAAATAGCATTGATCCTCCTTTTTAGAAGCGTCTTTATCACTACTGAAGGCATAAAACTGAAAATTTTCAGAATTTTCTTCATAGTCAGCGTTATCATCCTTAAGGGAGCAGATGAGACTCCCCATTGTCATAGAGAAGACACCACCATTTTATTTTTCTTCTTCATATTCTTTAAACATGTCTTTGATTCCCATATAGCTTCCACCAAACTATCCTTCAATTGGAAAAGCAAGTGCCTCTTTATGGGACTATTCCAATCCTTTATCAACTTTTAGGGCTTGTCCATGATTTCCCTCTAGTTAGTCATTGTAAAACTTCAGATATCCATTGAAACATAATATATATGACCTTTCCATGAGGTCTAAACTGTGCAATTTATTTTCAGGTTCAAGCCTCTAGATGCTTTGTTGGATACTCTTGTCCTAGTTGTCAGTTTCAATGCAGTCATGACATCTGAGCAGTCTGCATCATTTCTGGTGCTTATCATAGCTTAGTTGTCACATTTAGGTATTAAAAAAAATGTACTATGTTGGCTAAGATGTTTGAAGTAGAAATAACTCTTGTAATCTCGGTTTGAATGTTTGTCTCTATTGCACTTGTAGCAATAATGGTTGCATTAGTAGAAGAAACCCCAACAAATGGATAGAGTGGAAGAAGTCTTCAGCCCTCTTGATCCAAACTATGTGAGAAAGTATATTCCCATTATTCAAAGCATTAGTGAACATCAACTGTCTAGAGCTATCTGGCTAGCATCATTGAATGTTTATTGTACTTATCAGATGCAATCTCTTTTTTGTTTCTTCACATTGTGAGATTGTTATAATTTTATGGTATAATGGTGTGCCTTATGCTAGTGCTAGATCTAACAACTTGTATTTAATTTGGCATTTCTATTTCTGAAGATTTTACAACACTAACGCTATCAGTCAAATTCCATCTCCCTCTCGCTTGAGGACAATGTGTTCCTTCATCTGAATCCTGTTCTCATTGGAAATCATTTAAGAGGATGTACTCAGAATCACTATGCAAAATATGAAGGCCCCTAATTCTCTAAAACTGTAGGAAGATTGAGTTATACTAAGTGATGGGAAATGAAGAGTGAATGTTGTGGAACTTCTATATAGTAAGCTTAACATGAAATCCCATGCTCTTTTATTTCATCTATTGGGAGAAAGAGGTAACTTCTTAGGATTTACTGGTGTAAGTTCTTAGGGCATAGGCATGTGTCTACACTAGATCCAAAAGGAAGATTAAAATAATGGCTGGTAGAATGTCAATCAACCTTCCAATAAAGTAGTTCACACAGAATTTGAAATATTTTGGCTAGGTTTGGGTCCATTTCCAAATGTTGCTACTAAATTTACATGGCTAGTAAACTAGAAACCTATGAGGGCCATATTAACAACAATAAATAGAATCAGAAAAAGAACAAGCTTGTCTTCCACTATTTCAAGATTTAGTGCTGGTATATCCTATGCAAAAACAAAAAGAAAGGTCAAGGGAAGAAGCTCTAAATTGAAATGAACAGATGAGAAGAAAATGTGCATTCATACAAAAAAACAAGTTGGGAAAAGTCATTTGTCATTTTCTTCATAAAGCATTCCATCAATCAATTTCTGAATGGATGTTGATACATTAATTGAGGGGATAGTATTTTCAGAATGACAAATGGAAATCAGAATGAATACATGGAAATACACTAATAGCATCTTCACTTTATGACTATAGATAAGGCAACTCACAAATTGTTATAGATGTAGGAATTCATGGAGAAATAATGCCAACAAAGTACACTATTTTTTAAGACAATTGAGACCGTTCGTACCTATGGTGAAAAACCTCCTAAAGACACCTCATCTTCCTTTCTCTTCTTGGAAAGAAATTACACTAAAGGAAGTTGTAACTTAGTATGCAAGAGGGGATGGAAGATAGAATTGAAGACTTAGTAAAGAGTTGGAATTTTGAAACCTGTACGCTGAATTTATCTAATGCCCTAGGGGCCACTGTATTGAAAAAATATCCAAGAGTCTACCAGAAGATTCACCTCCCTTTTTGCAGAATTTGTATCCTAGATTTTATATGTTTTCTTATTTAATCAAACTTTATCCCAAATGTCTATTAAGTTGTGGATAACTTTCTTCAGTTATCAAGATAAATGTTCAAGATTTCAACATTGTTTTTTTATTTTATTATATTTGAATATAATGCAAGGCAGTGACTTATTTCAAATACTTGTTATTTTTCTATTGCCCGCATTGGTTTATCATCAAGATTGAGTAAGGTATTTACCTTTAGATGATATGGAAATTTATTACCAATCTATTTAGTATTAAGGAGTGTCTTGCTCTGAATTCAAGGTTATCCAATATTTGTAGTTTACCTATGAACCATAGGGATTCATGTGAAGATTTTCCAATATGTCTTCTTGTGTGCTATTGAATTCAATTGAATAATGCCTAGGGATTTTTTGTCCTATTAATAAAAATTAATTACTACCACCTTCACTAGAATTTCTGATATTTTAATGTATTCTTTGAGTGCCAAGGAATTCCATCCCATTCTCATTGCTACCTAAGATATCATATTCTAATGTTTTCTATATCATCCATCTAATATATATAGTCCTGTGATGAAAATTTAACTATATCAACATTTGATCTACCTAGCTAGTAAGTTTTGAGCCAACACCCTATTGGTAACTTATTAGGGTTTTGAATTGGTAATCTTGCAAAGGGGGGAACCAAGGATTTGTCCTAGTTAGTGCTACAACTCTAGTTAGGTTTGGTTTTGGATAAGGAGCTAAAAAAGACTACAATGAAGTATGTAAAGGTTATATTAATGTGTTATTAACTTATTATCATTCATGGGATTTTGGTCAAGGCACAGTTTTTTCCTTTGTTGTTAAATGGCCCATTGTTAACTGTTGGCTCTTCCTTTGGCTCAAATGCCATGACCAAGAAGTATCTATTCTGTAAAGTCCACAAAAGGCTTAAACCTCACATCATTCATTGATATACTCTACATCCTTAGGCCATCCATGCCACTTGGACTTCTATTGACCATGGATGTGAAAGTTAACTCTGTGGACAATATTAGTGTGACAACATGTCTTCTGGGTATTGAACCCAGGTATGAGCATAGAAAGTGCTTTAATCACTTGACCATGTGCTCAATAAATTAATATTTGTTTGGTATTTAATATAGCAATTTGTAGTCCATTTTTTCAAGGTTTTTAAAGGGAGAAGTAATTAAAAATTGACAGAATCCTGCAATTGTTTTAGATGCATCATATATTACTTCAAGGGACAATGAGTACATCATGGATCAAAGAGAGTACAACAATCTAATTACAATAACATAAGGGAATTACCATCCTCATGAAGCTGAAAATGCTAGCATATGAGTATTTTCACATGTAGGAAGGGACTGGAATGGAAACAGATATATTTGCCTTGAACAAGTAAAACCAGCTCTTCTTTAAAAAGCTTCAATTCCGTAGCGCTCAGAGGAGATGGTTCTTCATGAAAAGTATCCTGACACTGATAATTCTAATGTTCCACCAAATTTCTAGAACATGGGGATTTAGAAGTTGGGAAGCACACTTGAGAGTCATATGGAGACACCCCCCAAATTTTAGGGGGCCTTATGGGGGACAGGTGGACGTTGGTGTCCCTAGTGTAGGAAACCCCATCTCTAAATGGTTGTAACTAGGAAGGGATTGAAAAGAAAAGAATTGAATTTGGCTTTAACAAGTAAAAGCAGTTCTTGTTAAAATGCTTTAGTTTCCCTGGGCTAAGATGGGGTGCTTCCTGATAAGAAGCAGCCTTACACTGACAATTCCAGCGTTCCACTAATTTTATGAATGTTGGGATGTAGGAGTGAGGAAATGCACTTTGAGGACATGTGGAGGCACCCCTCAAATTTTGCAGAGCATCATGGGGGATAGGGGGATGTTGGCGTCCCCATAATAGGGGACCCCGTATTTAAGTGGCCATAACCATCTTCTTCGCTATTAAATGTTGGATTGTAGGTTTCATATTGGATGATAAATACTTAAATAATAAACCATTGGCTGTCAAATATCATAAACTGAGGCTATTGACAGTTAAACATAGGCTGGCCCAACAAAATCCAAAATCAAAATGATGAATCTATTTGGTGGCTTGGTTGTAGATTTATAATGCCTCGTCCTAGTGGCTCAGCTACAAACAACACCTTCTTCTTCCTTAGTAGCTTGACTCTCTTTACAAATGCTCTGAAACAAGAAAGCAACACATTTTTGAATCAAGTATTTTCTGATTTTGTTTTTGGGACAAGTGTTTTCATTGGGTATCTCTCTTTTGTAGGTGTATTCAAGAGCTACGAAGGAGAAAATCTTCTTTTGAAGCCTGTAGAGATCTATGAACAATGCATTATTGTAGCCCCAAATGAAGAACTGATGTGTATCTTACATCTGTGGCATGTAAATTCACAAATCCATTGACCTAATCAACTATTCTAGCTCCCAATCTCAAGAAAAAATCTTTAGAGAGATGCTTCAATTACAACAGGTTTGACCACTTCGCTAGAGAGTGTCCTCACAAGAATGATACTCCAAGAGATTAGGACAACAATAAAAAACTACAAAGGAAATTGCAATCAAATGAACAACAGGTTCAACAATGAAGGAAAGAAAAATGCTCCTATTGCTCGATATGGAAATGGTCATCCTCGCAAGAAGTCAAGAAACTCCAAGTATGAAGAACTTAATTTTGTAGAAAAGAAAAATTAATTTTATCTTATTTTTGCCCTTACCACTGCCTCTCCTCTGGATAAACTGGATCATTGGTTGATTTATAGTGGTTCCTCAAGGTACTTCATTGGGTATAAGGAGGCCCTCTAAAACTTGATTGAAAACAAGACAAATATGGAGATTATACTTGGGGATAATGCCACTTGTCCCATGAAAGGAATCAGGAATGCTACTCTTCACTTAAATCAAGGTCAAACCCTTCATTTACAAGAAGTGTTGTATGTACCTAATTTGAAAAAGAAGCCGATCTCTATTTGTGTGATGGAAGATAAAGGTTTCAAGTTGACATTCATTGATAGGAATGTTCATGTTTGGCAAAGGAACGTGAAATATGCATTCACTCTTCGATTTAGAGTTGAAGGTATTTATCAGGTTGGAGGAAGTCCATTGGGAGAAATTCCTTGCAATACTTCTCTTCAATCCGAATTATGGCACCAAAGATTTTTCTCACCTTCATTACAAAGCCTTACTTGATGTAAGGAAGATGGTCATAGGTATGCCCAAATTCAACTTAGATCATGAAGGTGCGTGTCAAGTTTATACAACTGGAAAAAAAACAAGGGGACCATTCCCCTCAAGTCAAAGTCAAACTATCAATATTCTTCAGTTGATCCATTTTGATCTATAAGGTGTGTTGCTCGTAACATATTTGGGTGCATATTTGTGCTATGTAATTTTTGTGGATGACTTCTCTCACAAAATATGGATCTATTTGTTTAAGAACAAGGATGAAGTGTTCAAATGGTTCCTCTCTTTCAAAACCTTGGTAGAGAATCAAATAGGCAAGAAGATCAAAATATTGAGGGCCGATAATGGAACCAAATATGAGTCAAATGAATTCAATGGTTATTTTATAGAAGTTGGCATTAAGAGGGATACCACTACTATATATACTCCTGAGAAAAATGGAGTTACCAAAAGGAAGAATTGAACTATCATAGAATCCAACCATGCCATGCTTCATGACCAAGGCCCACCAAAGTTCTTATGGGGAGAAGCTTCCAACTTCGTTGTGTATGTTCAAAATAGATGCTTGCACCAAGAATTGGACTTCAAGATGCCCGAGGTAGTTTTTACTAATAACAAACTTGATTTTTCTCATTTTATAATTTTTGGTTGTCCCGTATATTTTCATGTGTTGAAAGAGAAAAGAAGCAAGCTAGATGCATCAGGGAAGAAAGGAACATTTGTGGGCTACAGTGAAACTTCAAAGGCATATAGAATCTATATGCCTAGTCAAAGAGAAGTGGAAATAAGTCATGATGTCACTTTCGATGAAGATTATACCCTTAGGAAAGTTTGAGATCTTCCTATCCCTAGGAAGGACAATGATGATGATGCAGGAAAGTGAGATGAACCTCTGAATGATGACCTAATGCCTAATGGATCCCATTGATCCACCACCTAGTGAGCCCTCTACTTTGAGCAAAATACCTTTGTGGTTCAAAGATAATCTTGAAGATGTTGAGAAACATATTGCAATGAGGAGGACATTTCGTAAAAGTACGAAGCCAAATAGGTGTCAAAGGTACTTAGGTGCCATGAGTACCATTGTACAATCTGAAGCTTATACATTCAACGAAGTCGTGAAAAACCAAGTCTAGAAAGATGCGATGAATGAGGAATATGAATCAATCATGAAGAATGACAAGTCTATGGTCAGTTCAAAATGGCTTTAGAAAATCAAACATGGAGTTGATGGGAGTGCTGAAAAGTTCAAGGTCATATTCGTTGCTCAAGGCTTCTCTCAAAAGAAAGGAGTAGACTATGATGAGATATTTGCACCACTTTCCCAATATAACACCATCTGTTCAATCATAGCCCTTACTACCTCGCAAGGTTGGAGCCTACACCAAATGGATGTGAAAAATGCTTCTTGCATGGCTCACTTAAAGAGGAAGTCTATGTCAAACAACCTGAGGGCTTCGAAGTTCAAGATCGTAAGTCGCATGTATGCAAGTTGAAGAAATATCTATATGGGTTGAAGCAAGCCCCTAGGATTTGGTATGAGAGGATTGGTAGCTATGTTATGAAGCTGGGATTTATAAGGAGTGATGCTTACCTAAAACTGTACTTCAAGGTTGAAAATAATAGGCCTATCATTCTGGCCCCTTATGTGGATGATCTCTTTTTGACATGTGATGATCCTCTCATTCATCAATGCAATAGGGAGTTGGCTTCCGAATTCGAGATGAAGGAACTAGGAATGATGAACTACTTCCTAGGGCTAGAGGTCAGGCAAAAGCTAGGTGAGATTTTCCTTTCTCAAGGAAAATATATTGTGAAGTTTCTTGAGAGATGTGGGATGGTGGATTGCAAGTTTGTATCTACTCCGATGGAACTCAACTTCAAGAAGCTATGTGGAAGTGTTGTTGGGCCTGGATTACCGAACACTTTTGTGTATTGTCAACTTGTGGGGGCTTTGGTGTTCTTGGTAAACTCTTGTCCTGACATATGCTTCATTGTCAACACGTTGAGTTAATTTATGGTCGAGCCTCATCACATTCATTGGATTGCTGTCAAGATTCTCTTGAGATATCTTTGGGGCACAATCCACTATGGATTGAGATACAGTGTTGGGAATTTGAGGTTACATGAACATATAGATGCTAATTGGGCTAGCAATGTGGTGTATCATAAGAGCACATATGGGTGTTGCTTCTGTTTGGGGTTTGCTTCAATATCTTGGATGAGCAAGAAGCATAAATTGGTCACTTTAAGTACCACCATGGTTGAATACATTGCTACGAGTATGGCTTGTTGTGAGGTTGTTTGGTTGAGGAGGCTCTTAAATGAGCTATTCGAGCACGTGTTGGACACCACCATGATCTTCTGTGACAACTAGAGCGTGATTTTCCTTTTAGAGAATCTCGTGTTCCATGACCGCTCCAAGAACATTGATATCAAGTACCACTTTATCCGGGATATGGTACATTGAGGAGAAATAAGGCTCCAACACATCAGGAAAGATGAGCCAGTCACGAAAAATCTCACAAAGCCCTTGGGGAAGGTCAAAATATTAACCTGTGGAGAGAGACTTGTAGTCATGGAAAGACCCTCTTATGAGGGTCCCGTTGAGTTGGACACTAAGCTCTGGGAGCTCCTGGGAGCTCGGGGTACTTCTTGGAGCTATGAGTGATCATAGGGTGAGTAGTTCAACTTACCCTAGTGGTGCACTATGTACACAATGAGTGGTTCACCTTCCCCTGGGATACCATGCTGGCTGAAATGTGTGTAGGGTGAGTAGTTCACCTTCCCCTGTGATAACCCATGATGGTTGACATGTGTGTAGGGTGAGTGGTTCACCTTCCCCTACGATTTTGAGCACATGTATGTAGGGTGAGTGGTTCACCTTCCCCTACGATTGACATATGCATAGGATGAGTGGTTCACATACTCCTATGGCATATGAGAAGGATGAGTGGTTCACCTTCTCCTACCAATGCCCCAGCATACATCCTACCCATGGAGTCTGGGGTTCATGGGAAGTGCCTCTCATCTGGCCAATGAGTTGGGAAAAGTGGTTAGGGGCCATAACACTACTAATCGACGCATCGTGTACTATCGTACTTCCTATGACTAGGATGCATGGTGTTCAACAACTTGATCTGGGATCATGGACTAACTTTTGTAAGTGGAGAGTGCTAAGGTCTTGTGACTTACTTTCAATCACTTTTTATTCTTTATTACTTCATGGTTTAGTGGAGAAGATTAGATCAGAGAAGTGATGACAGAGATGGATCATAATGACAGAATGACATCATGATGATAGATGGATTGGTAGGAGGAATTCTCCCTAGTTGAGAGCGAGAGTTAAAATTGGCAACTAGCGCCAAATTCCACTTTGGGACAGCTCATTTGATGGAGATAATTATAGCATTGGATTCCTATTTTCGACATGTCAAAGTTTGATAGAAATATCATCTCATAGCATAAGTGGAATTTTGAATTTATTCTCTCATGCACAAATTGTTAAGATCGGCCTCAACTTAATGTAGGCTCATGAAGCCCAATAGATGTGTCCTTTCACCCTCATTGAATTGTATAAATAGGAGTGACCTTAATGGATCAATGGAAAAATATATATTGGTTGTCTTTGTTCAACAATGACATTTCTTTCAATGATAGATTACTATCCATATAAAATTTTCAAGTAATAGACAAGTCTCAAGGGATGTCAACATAATTTTCATGATCAATTAGTATAGGTAGAATTAATGATGGAGTGATTTGATTAGATGCGTATGGAATATTTCACAACTCCTTAAAGTTTGTGAATGCTACTGCCTCGGGCTAGATTTATGTCGGCTCCTGGTGGACTGATGTGCCTGGTTTTATGTTTTAATTGGAATCTAAGCTCGATGGCCTAAACACTGTTTATTGATATTTATGGTTATGTACCTGAGTGGCTAAGTCTTGGTACTTCGCGATTTTGGTTTTAAAATAGCTGGATTTCGATCTTGATTGAGGTGACCTACAATTTTTAATACAACATCATTTACAATGGAATATCCACATAATCAATGTAATATCCAGATGGATTTTGGTCTTGATTGAGGTGGCCTATAATTTTTAATACAATATCATTTACAAGCAACATTTTATCCCAAAAAAAGAGAATCTATATTTTCTAGGATTGATGAAATACAACCACAGAATCGATGGCTTATTCATACTTCACATATTTGCCCCATTTTTTTCCAAGTAAACAAAATGGGCATTATAAAGGAGAGAAGAATGGAACCTGCAACTCCTTGGGGAGGTAATCATTCTTCATGGATAGATCCATTATATGCTTGATGCACCGATTGCGAGAATCCATGACCTAGGGGGAAATGATTAAGTGCCTCTCGAATGTCCAAGCTGCCATTTTGATCATAGATATCCTCTTATCGAAGACATTCAAGAAACCAATCGAGAATAGCCAAATTAGTGTACAAAATGAGCTAGGGCCAAAAGAAGGTAATGAATGTAAAATACCATACTTTGTAAGGTGGTTTCCCATGACATGATTGTGTAATGGAAACCCAATCAAAGGCCTTTTTCCCTACATTGTATAGATCTCCCTACATTGTCGCTTTTGATTCAAATTGCTTCGCTCTTCTTCGTCCCGCTGGCTTTTGCGAGTTTCAAAGCACTAAACTATTTAAATCCTGCTCTTCTTCGTCCAACTTAGTTTTCCCGGGTTTTAAAGCACTAAACCATTTAAATCCTTATATCCTTCGAAAACATGGTGTCACTTTTTATATCACTGGTTCATATTTTATAATTATGATATTATAAAAATAAATAACCCCCATTATTTTGTAATGCAATTGATGTAGTGGTCCGCTCAGGTGAATGGTTTAGTCATTAGTTGCGTATTAAATGGTTCATTTTCTATCACATTATATATTTTTGATGTTAGATATTTAGAGAGGTGAAGTTAATATATTTATATATATTTATACTATATATATTATATATTATGAATAGGTTAAATTTTGTTGTTTTATTACTTTTTAACTTTAAAGAAGAGTGTATATGGAAATGCTAAATGATTTAGGTTAGTGTTTCACTAAAAAGGCCAAACTATAATCAAAATTTCACTTTTTGTAGAGAGGTATATGATAGTTGAGTACTCAAAAAACCAAAATTGATCACACATATATTGAAAAGCGGGTTAAATTTATCTTGAGAGTAGACAATAATACCAAAAACTGATGGAAGCCTGAGCATATAGGAGGGTCATTAGTGAGGGGCATAAGCATGACCCTCACTAATGACCCCTTTTGTTATAGTGAATGGTGGCAAGTGGATTTTGCAGTACTACTCATATCGAATGAGATGGGAGATTACATGATTAAAATCACTCTGCTACTCTCTCATGGGGTTTTATATGGTTGAGTAAATTTATGCTAAGTCTATTTCAACTTTTCCAAATTATGGATCTCATTGAAACACTCCTCATATGAAGTTATTACTAAAGGAATCTTCACATTAGGTTCTTGGGTAAGAATTATGTTTGGTGTGTTGGTCATGGCATGGTTAAAATTTTAATTTAAGGATTGATTGGTCATCTCATGATATGTTGATAATGTACATTAAACTAGATACATAACTTGATATCCAAGTTAAGAAATAGTATCTTAAGTGATGTGACCCTGAAAATGAAATATGTAGATATGCATGAAAAGTTAAGTATTCAACCATAGGAAATGTGTCATTTACTAATTAACCAACACTTCTCCTTATAGGTATTATTCATAATTTATTTGACCTAGTTATAAGCCCAGTCCCATTTTGGATAATATGTCAGCGTTTGAATTTAATTCCCCGTGAATGTGATCAAAGGATATAACCATGAAAATTCTAATCAACTTTGTAACTCTAATCATCCATTGATGTAATAAAGAAGTGTTTAAGGAAGTATGACCTTTCAACGAATCTATACAAACATCCTTTGAATCCACTATCAGTTGTAATTTTGGATTGTTTGAAGTGACATAATTAAAATAACTAACATAAACAACTCAGTTGTATTATTGTAGTACTTGTTAGATAGTAGTATTTTGTTCCTAGACTAAATTAGTCATTCACGTTAGTCATTTTTAGTTGTATTACTTATTAAATAGTTGTATATTTTAACTCGAGGCTAAATTAGGCATTTACTTTAGTCATTTTTAGTTGGGTCACTTAAGATTGCTCATTTTTGGTACTATTTCACTTGGAAAATCTGCGGTGACTAACATTTTTAGTCACCTAGTCACTAATTTGTCATTTTCTTCTAGTGGATACTCATTCCCAAAATTTCATGCATTTTTGTAGTAGTATCATCACCCACATCACAAAGTGTATCCTAAGTGTCGCACTAGGAGGAGAATTTTTCTTTTTCATCGCATCAAGGGGACCATGTTGATTCTAATTTTTTACTATTTAGTGTTGTGTCATTGATTTTTCTAAATGTGTGATCGTGTTGAAGTCAAAACTTGGTTTCATATCTTCCTTTTTGATCCTACACTTAGTCAAATTATGGAAAGTTTCATGCCTTGCCAACCTAATATCACTTTACCCTCTAGAATTGCACGTTGCATAGTTTCAAGCTTCAAGCATGCACACTTACCTCCTAAATTTGTGCAATGTCCATTGTGCAGTCACAGGAAGTACTCTACCTTCCCACCTTCTTGAGCTACATAACTACCCAATCCACTGGCCTATCTCTCTCCTAAACTATGCATTCCATAGTCACAGTGGGAAAGCTTACCTCAATGTGACCCTCAAATATGTAGTCATGTATTTTGGGCCTCTAGTATTGTGCATTCCGTAATCGAAAGCATCATTCTTGCACTCCTGCACTCTGGAATTGTACATTGTGCAATCTCTAAGCCTTCTTCCTTGTCCAGTACCCAGTTCTAGCTCAACCAATGATGTTCATGAAACATGCTCTACTAGGAGTTTTTTTGGCTGATGTCGTCTTGTCATGAACAATTTCCAGTTGTAGGTATTATATCTTAACATTACAAGATGATGGTTGAAGAGGATGAGAAGGAGATTATGCTATAAGACACC
Source organism: Pinus taeda (assembly GCA_000404065.3). Taxonomy (NCBI): domain Eukaryota; kingdom Viridiplantae; phylum Streptophyta; class Pinopsida; order Pinales; family Pinaceae; genus Pinus; species Pinus taeda. The sequence goes on along the minus strand of APFE030470035.1, from coordinate 770 downwards.
TATGAACTTGTAGATATGGATTTATCATTGAGCATAAAGATGAAGGGACAATATTTTGCGACAGAAGTTGGAATACGAAGACCATAGTGACAAATGCCTATATTCAAGCCTTATGGAGGAACAAGAGGAATAACATGAATCATCTCTCAAGGAGACACAAATATATAAGTAGAAGAATGGATTGACATTGCCACGTGTTCATCAATTCCATGTCATCAATGTCATTTCATGTCTTGTCAAGGTGTCATATGAGTCATCATCTTCCACATATTTTTTAGATGTAATTATGTAAATTTCAATAATATGAGAAATGTAATGTAAAGTGGAAGTGCAATAGTCACCTATAGAATGTGAAAAGTCGTGTAGAAGTCAAATACTCTTATGCAAATTTGAAAAGTTAGATGAAAGCTCAAGAGTTACGAGGAGAGTCCAAGTGTCACAAGGGAGGTGGAAAATCACCTCATTTGTTATATATACATCATCAGAACTCAAGCAAATGAATTTTCACATTGGCTTCTCCTAGGAGGAATTAGGGAGGAAGATATTTATTTTGGAGAGTGAGTGGTATCTTTAACACCACTATTGGAGCTAGTGAAGTTCAATGTATCAATATATCTTGTAAATTTCACTTAATACTTGAATCTCATTGATTTGCCACACTTTCATGTGTATATCGTAAATGTTGTAAGGCTAATATTTGAATGTTTATAGTGTAAATGTAGTTATTTCATACTAAAGAAATTGAACTATTTTGGTGACTTTGGTACTTA